>JBCEWC010015578.1:0-13645 GCA_038996855.1 Solanum aculeatissimum
TTTTCCTCCCCTTTCTTTCTGCTTTTGTTCCGCTTTAAATTTATTCTAGTGAATTTCAGATTTAGTTTTATAACAATGATTTATTTCTAATTATTAAACAAATCAATGAAAAAAAAACTCAAAAAAAAGGAAAAAATAAATAGTTTTCTACGCCATAAAGAGACCACATTACCTTGTCTATATGTACGTACCTACCTACCTACATGCTGTGCAAAATTTTGTATTAAACAAATTAGAAATACACATAATGCATATGTCAACAATAATAAAATACTCAGTGAAATTTCTCAAGTGGGATTTGGTGAGAATACATGGTACTCAGATCTTGTCACTATCCCCTGGGGATAAAAAGGTTGTTGAAAGACTCTTGACTCAAGTGCAACAAATCTAGATAAAAGAAGAAGAAAATGGTGAAGCAATCATAGCAACTAACAAGGAAAACATTGTAGAGCCTACGAGAAAGGAACAATAGCAACATCAAAATAGTGTGATAATCGAAACATAACAAATAACATATGATGATGATAGATATCGAAACCAATAACAACAAAAATACGATTAGTACTACGACACATTCAAACAAACATAAACCTTCGAATAACGGTACAACACTCCATTATCTTCTAATATTCTATCCTAATATGTGACCTCCACACCTTTCTGTCTAAAGTCATGTCTTCAGTAATATGAAGCTGAATAATATTTTATCTAATCACTTTTTCTCAATATTTTTTCGACTTACCTCTATCTCTCATGGCACCCCCTTATCCAACCCCTTGCACCTCCTCGCAAGAGAATTTGCACATCTCCTCATCACATGCCAAAATCAACTCAATCTCGCTTTCCTTATCTTGTCTCCCATGGAGTGTAACACCCCAATACTCTATTTTTAGGATCTAAATTTTTTTCGTCATAAGTATATAAGCTTGAACCTAGTGATGTCTTACTTGTTCTTATGTTTTAAGGTTCATTCCTATATATTGGAAGTGGTTTAGGGTCATAAGAGGTCTCTAGTACTTAGTTGAGTTCAAAACCTTCCCATCGATTAAATTTTTCACATTAATTAGATTATGCAAGGGTCAACTTTAAATGACTATAACTCTCAACACACAAAGAGTTAAATTAAAGGTCTTTGAATCATCTTTTCATGAACGCCACCAAGATTGTCTTATTTTGAGTTCGAAAAAAAATATTATGGTCATTTTAGTGAAGACTGCCAGAGTAAAGTTTTCTGAGACAGGATCTACGACCCTGACTTATGGGTCGTAGATTGAAATAGACCCATACTTTTAGCTCGTGGATCAACACCTTCAAGTTATGTTTTGGGTCTCAAACCCTACGGACCCAACTACCAGTCGTAGAAGCTTCTACAGTCGATAGTTTGAACTTGTAAAATGAGTTTCAGGATCCCGAAATTAACCCTAGTATCTACGGTTGGCTTCGTAGACAACCTGGGCAACATTTTAAGAAGGGCTATTTTAGTCTTTTCTCATCCTTTTTAAGTCTAAATTCGATGATTTTACACTTAGTTAAGTCCCTAAACATTACCATTCAACCTCATTATGCTAAAAAATATTCTTAAGAAGTAGAACAAGATTTCAAGAGGAGGAAAGCTAAGATTTTCAAGCACCTTCTTCAAAGTTCTTCAAGAATCTAGTTCTTCAAGGTATGTAAGGCTACTCAAAGTGATGGACTAAGTTCATTTTCACGCCCTATACCTAATTACATGACTAAACATTAAAGAAAAATAGAAAATGAGTTATGTATTTTAACTGTCTAAATTAAAGAATATATAAGCGGTATTGTCATTCCTAGTATAGAATTGAATTTTCTTTATAGCAGTAATATTGAATTTGATTTTGATTTGCACTTTATTTGAGTTGCTAATATTTATGGGCTATAGAACTTATTGGACCTTTTAAAATTCTAAATTCAAGCTTCAAATATATGTTGAAAGATAAAAACTATGAAAAAATTTAAAAAATATCTATAAATTCCATCACAGTAAATATTTCTACGAATAAAATACATATAGATATTGTATATATATAATATTAGATTGATTCGATTTGATCCGACTCTTTTTTAGTTAAAATCAAATAATATCTGGAATTTGATACCGTCAATATGTCTTTCCCTTCCCTCCTATGCATTCACGGGTGGCAATTAATTCATAATGGAGTGGTTCCAACTTAAGAGTATTTTTGAAATGAGAATATTTAAATAAACCATCCACTGATTGATTTGAGTCAAAGGTTCCAATTAGTCAATAAAGTAATAGAATGTCATAGGTGTAGAATGTTATATCTTGAGTATAGTTCTGATCTAAGTTGTTTGTACTCTTTATTTTTGGTGCGGCATTCGTGTTGATACGATGTGAGTGAGAGTAAGTGTGGATGTAGGTGTGAGAGTGAAATCCGTATCCAATCTGGTCAACTGATTTTGGGTACTTTGACTAAATTTGATGGAGAAATTTTGGGACAGATTCAATGATTTATGTAATAAAAAATAACACTGAGGTTCATTTGAAGAAATTAAATACCTTATATGTATAAATCTCTATTGTTAGCGCATTTTCTTTTATTGTCTTCCATGATTCTGCTCTTGATCAATTTTTTTCCTCAAGTGTTCCACATAATGTCTCATGATTTAGGTTTTATAATTCTATTTTTAGATATTTGAATTATTTTTAGCCGAATCCCCACACCTGTATCCATACATGGATCCGTATCTTCAAATCTTAAACTTTTAATCATAAAAAAATCCAATCTATGAATTTGTACCCGTATCAGATACCCACACCCAAATTCGAGCAATTGACAGAACCTATTCATGCTTTTGTTTGTGTCTTCTTGTAACTTATTCTACCATTTAATTTATAGACTTGCATGATTATGAATGGTTATTGAACTTATGTTAATAGACCTTTAAGAGCATTCAATTTTATTTTCTCTCTCAAAAGTCATTTAACTTTTTCTAATTAATTCTTATAGTCATCTTAATCGGTAATATAATTTTCTGTACCTATTTAATTACATGACAACTATACTTTTATACAACAGAATCATAAAAGGGCATCCCTACACGGGCATCATACAATAATATATATTTATATATGAAAATTATTATATGGATAAATAATACAATTTACAATTATCTTATGGTTAGCACTACTTGTACGTGTTTCATATTCCTTTATTACTCTTATATCTAGTGGTCCCATAATATTTTTGGGATTTATATATGATATTCGAATATTGAAATCCAATTAAATTTGAATTTACTTATATTGAGGGTAATATGACTTTATACTCGAAAAATTTAAATTAAAGATCTCAAATAAAAAAATACTTATTAGTACCAGACAACCCTCGTCGATGGTCCAAGAAATTATAATATCCCAAATATTTTTATTAGATAAGGATCGTGATAGACAAAAGAATACCAAAAAGTCATCTTTCCACTAACCCTATAATATAATAATTAATAAAAATAACAGAGAAAAATGACTTGTTTTTAAGTTCAATAAACAATTTTTTTTGTCTTTGAACAACACTAAAGTCCAAGAAAGAAGCAGCAAAATATCCAAATATGCACATAAATATTCTAGTGATTGGTCCACATATGACAATATTTTAATCAAACAACTATACACCAATATTTTGAATGCTAGCTTTTAAGCTTAGTCTATAGTTAGGGACATAAATGAGTATATTTTGTATGTTATTTAGCTTTGAAGATTATTTTAGAACTAAATTAAGTTATAGTGCTTGTGACTTTAAGGCAATCCTTAAATTCAGGAGCAAAATATTCAGCACTCAAATTCCTTTTCACTCTTAATTACTTGTTAAGAGCAAATTCAAAACTTTCTCAATTTGCCTTTGTCTAAGATACAACAATTCTATACCCTATGGAGTTTTCATCTTCACCTTCAACTTCTCCCTATGTGACAGCACCAACCAGCCCAGCTTCTTACATGGTGCAATACTACCATAGCGCCCCGGCTAGCCCAGGTAAAAGGGTTGGTACTGATGGTCGCGATTATGATTTTGAATTTGAAACAAGCAAAAAGTTTGGCACTAGTTGTGCGGTGTTTGACTCTGAGGATGATCAATCATGGGGCGAGAAACGAAGAGAACGGGGTGGCTCACTCCCCGAGATGGCATTTGCTGATGAACTTTTCTCTAACGGTCATGTCATGCCCCTTAAACTACCACCAAGGCTCCAATGCGAACGTGACATCAAATTATATACTAGCCAACGACCGATTACATGTTCAACTATCTCTCCAACTGCTATGGTTAAGTCCCCCTTTGCTCGCCGAGACGTTGATCCTTTTGTTGTTGCCATGCAAAAGGTGATGAAGGAAGAAAATAGAGGGAGGGACAGCACTTCAAGTAATCACCATAGGCGCACAAGGTCACATTCACCATTTAGAGCACAAAATTTGGAATGGACTATTGAGGAAATGAGAAAAGAAATTGTTTCCATGTCACCAATTCAACCTTCAAGCCCAAATACAAGAAAGCCCATTGAGTCTAAGGCCAAGGGAGGATCATATGGAAGATGGGTTCTAGACCATTCTATGACTATTGGGCCAAACCCAAAAGGATCCAAGAACAAACCCACTTCAAATGGTGTGGCCCAAAACTCTAATAAAGAGGTTGTGTTTGTGCAAACCAAAATGCAAAAAATTAAAGGAATGCTAGTGAGATATGCAACATTTGGGAAGGAGAACAATGAAGAAAAGATGACAAATCCAATTTCAGCACTATGGAAGCCTAATTACTTCAAGAAATTGAGGTTCAAGTTAAAGGGGAGTAAAAAGGTAAGTGGAAGGGAGACAAATTTGGTGATTGTGAAGTACAAACCAGCAATTTGTTTGGGTTATGGACTTGAAAGTCCTAGAAAAATGTAGTAAGCTAAAAGAAAGAGATAATCTATCAAAAGTGTTTCTGGTTCTTTATTATTTTATTTTTTCTGAAATGTAAACTTGAAAGAAATCCTTAAACAGTGAATTAAGCTTTTGCAGATGTAGTTATTTTACAACATAAATTTAACAAGTATTCCAATAACCAAGTTTCTGTCCTTTCATTGATCAACAGAAACCATAAAGGTAGATCAACAACCTAATTCCTTAGTACAAGAAGCTAAACTAGAGCTTTAATAGATTTTACTAAACAAATCGATCTGTAAATATGGTAATCATTGTACAAGCAATTAGGACCAGTGTCAAAATAACTCCCCCACTGATCACAAAACAATACAAGTGGTACACTGAAAATGCTAACTTCCAAGTTCTGGTGTTACTTTCTCACATATGAGATTTTTGTCAACGGTGAGCTTGCAACTTACTCCAAGACATCGGATGGCCACAGGCGTCTCCACATAGAAATCTCTTCATTGCTCTTAAGTTTCCGGATTCCTCCATAAAATCCATCAGCCTCATTTCCTTCCTCGCGATGATCTTTCCTATCAATGTGTGTTGTCCTCCACCGTGATCCATGAGTATACTGCTTGAACTCTAGCACTATGGTATCTACAAGCCCACATTAAGGTTTAGAAACCATGACAAAACACTACAACAAAACAGCTTTGGAGTTGCACAGTGAAAAGAATTTCATTGCCTATGTATTGTTCCATAACATCAAAAGACATAGCATTAGATTTCGAGTAGTCAGTTCATTTTTCCTTGGAACAGTTAGACTATCTGTTATTGCTTCATTCCCCTGACCCTTCTTCCTTTACAGTGTTAGAAAAGTAGATCTGTGAGACCCTACATCAAAATTTCAACAAATTGAAAGAAACAGAACTTTGACAAATGAAGTGCTTAGATTGAATTGAATATAGACTATTCATACAGCAGACTTAAAAATGAACATAGTTTATTATTTGATTGATTAAATCAAGGCTTGAGGATTATTACCAAGTGATTTATTGATTTTCTCAACTGATAAAAGGTGTTCAAAGTGATTATTTTTTTTTTTAAAAAAAAGGGTAATGTAGGGTTCAAAGTGAATATATGTCTAGTCACCAAACTACCATATCAATCAGACTGTCATATTTTGCTTTGCTACTATTACCAAAAGATGAGTTTAAAATCAATATAATATGAAATGGGGTGTGGAGATGGGGTCCAGAAGTTAATTTTTTTGAATTATGTAAGAACTTGACAAACTCCACACAAAAAAGAGAACTAGTGAGAAAACTATAGAAAAAGAAAAGGTTTCTAAGGTAGAGCACTTAAAGAGTCCTACTTAAAGGTAAAAAGTAGTTCTTTAGTTGAAGCATGGAGCTTTTTACAAAAATTATTCCTACAAGATATCAGAATAAACCATAAGGATTGTTTACAGCCATGAGTTCCACTGTGACACCAGGGCAGAGATGTGAAGTTATTACTATAGTGAAAGTAGGAATCTGGAGTTCACCAATATCAACTGACATAAGCTTTGAAAATCTTGGACAATTAATCTATATATCAGTATAACAGCATAACTGTTGCAACTCCACAAGGAGGGATTATAATAGGCTGAGAAAATTACAAGTCTTTTTCAGCTTGCTAATCTTATCAAAATATACTCCACTGAAACAGCACGTATGACCATGTTGGAAGAAAAGATGACAAAATGAAAAAGACTTACTCTTGTGTGACACAAAAGATGAGCCCACATGCACGGTGATGGGAGTCCAAGAGGGACCTTTACTCAAGATGTGGTCTATTTTGTGTTAATGATGAATTGACAATTTAACTTGAATTAAAATTCACAGCTAAGATGTCTTCTCATCCTACATATGCGTGTGAAAAACTTGAATGCACAACTAGGCAAGTTCACAAGCTCTTTTGTAGGTTCACCCTTTCTTCCAAAAATTAAGCAATCTAACAAGAATGTGTATTGTAGTCACTAATCTGGACCAAAAGTAAGACCTATGACCTTCATTCTGATGGAAATTGATGTTTGTGTTTCTTGTATTTTGGTCCGTCGAGTAATTGACTTAGAAGTGTATAAGGCGAAATCTTTGAATTTAGCCAGTTTAAGAAGGCAATCAACAGATAATGGGTAAGTAAAGTTATAGATGTGAAAGGGGAAATAACTCACCATTATCATGACAGCGGCAGTAATACTCATTTCCAACACACGTTTCCAAGTGGCCTACAACACCATACCACCAGCCTGCAAAGTATGCCACAAATATTCAATAATTGGAAAACACCAAAGATAGATTTGTCAATATCCTCAAACCACCAATCAAAGTTCATCACGTTTCTTAGAAAGAAATTGACAGTGGTATCCAATCAAATAATAGGATGTCAAGTTTCTGCTAACCAGCTGATTCAACTTTCTACCAAACAAGAAATGCTGGCCACCTTCCATTTGAAAAAAATAAACAAATAAGAACTGTTCATAGCACTCCCAACATGTAGTGTTGAAAATATATTCCAATATTTATCAACAAAAAGTTGTGGTCAATTAAGGCAGGTTTAACAGTTCAACACGTTTTGGGAGATCAAAGGCAGGTTTAACAGTTCAACACGTTTTGGGAGATCAAGAAAACAAGGACCTTTTGATAAAACAAAGAAGATTAAACAAGTTGGAAATATGACTTTGAGTAGTCCTCTTTCCAGTTTGTAACACATTTTATCCACAACTAAAGAATCTTAGAGTTACTTAATTTCACCAAGTAACATAGGGAGGAAGAAGAAAGGCAGAAAAGAAAATACAACAACATAATCTAACAAGTGAGGTCTGTGGGGAGGGTAGAAGAGAGTGTAAGCAGACAACCTCTACCTTGAGAGGTAGAGATTGTTTTCTGTAGACCCTCGGCTATACAATGTGATAAATTATATAAGTTTGTTTCAGAACTAATTAAAATGGAAATATGTTGGAAGGTTTTATGGAGGAACAAACCATAAGGGAATTCTTTGTTTCTTCTCCATTGAATCTCAATGTGATCACCAGGGCATAATTCAGTCAAGCAATCAGAGATATAAAGATCATGTGGAGAGGTATCAAGAGGGGGAACTCTTAATCTATCCCATGTTACACCTGTCTCTATTGCCATTGCCCTCCTTCCATGTGGAGGATATCTGCAAATAAATTAGAGAAACAAACTGATTATGCAGAATTCAGCGATCGAAATATATATGTAACAAAAAGAAATCATTTCTTGATCCCTTTCTAATTCCATATATGTAGCTTTTTGCTGATGACAAGTAGAAGGAATTCATGTCCAACTTACAAAGGAAAATTCTCAGGACTTATGAATACATATTTCCAACTATGAACTACCTGGCCTGGAAAGTGTCGGTTCTTCGACCATAGCTAAGCTCAGCATCATAACAAGATAACATAAAACCAACATGCCCATTCTACAATTAGAAACAGAGAAAATATACTTAGAGATTACATTCACACAATAAAAGATTTGAAATTAAAAGAAAATTGATTATACCTCCCGATTGTAGACTTGAGCAGGGAACCAAAACTTGCCAGATTCAAGAGCAATATACATAGACATGATTGAATCAATAGCTGGGGAAACCTTTTTCTTATAAGTAGTGCTAGAATTAGATCTAATTAATGAAATAGGCCAAAAGTGGGAGAGGTAAGTCATTAAACCTCTTTCTTTGGCCTGATTAAAGAAACTGAACTCATTTCTTGAAGAATTATGCCATAGCCACTCTCTATGAGCAGCAGGGCCAAGAACTCTGCCCCATTTTTCTTTCATATGCTTTTCCCAGAGATATTTACTTGTGCATTTCTCCCTCAGAGAGCTACAAACACTTGCCATACTACAAAGTCCCTCTGGTGGGAGCCTCTCAAGAATGCATTCCAAAACCAATTCAGGCAAATCCAACATAGACATTTCTGAATTTGCCTCGACATTCTCAACTCTAGAGCTAAAACTTTTCCTCCTCAGTGTCATCATATTTGAGGACATAAAAGATTCTAAAAATCCTTTCTTGAAAGGGTTCAAAATCAAAAAATCATTCCAAAACCAGATTGATAATAATCTCACCTCAGAACTACTCCATAAGGGAAGTGGCTTAAGGGAAAGAGACTTACAGAGAAAAGTAAGGAAAGTAAAGCAAGTTATCAATAAGAAAAGCATTTGTTAAAGTTGAAAAAGCTATCAACTTAAGCATAAATCATGTGGGGAAAAGATCAAAAGTTAGGTGACCAATTAAGTTAAAATGAGGTTAGTAAATAAGTAGAAACTCAACTCATTTGTTTTTACTCTTTCTCCTGTAACAATTATATAAAACTAATACCCCCTTTCTTAACAAGAAGATAAAGCAAAATACAGATTTTATACTTCTATTGGCTTGACGAAGCCCACCAAAACAAACTGTGGGCCTCGCCAAAAGTCTAACAAGATTGACTAATCTCTATTGCTATATACACACACCCTTTTACCTGTTTTCACGTAGATTTAGACAACAAGGGCAAAGGGGAAAGTGGAAGGTTAATCCTTTATTTATGTACAAACAGAATCCAGTAAGTTCATATGCACATTAAAGAATGCATTTTTTTGTACTCTAAGATGAATGACAGATCTGATATGGGCCTCTGACACCTGGAAAAATCCCCTAATAATGAAAAAAGAGGAGATGAATCCAGATACAAAGACCCCTTATAATCAAATAACCAACTTTGTGTACAAATTTATGGGAACAAACAAACAAAGAAAGGCCACCAAGGTCTTTCTTGGAAAAATCAAAGGAAGGATTTTGAAAACCAAATCTAGATGCTTATATTTAATTATATAGGACTTCCAATTGAAAAAAAGAAAAATGAAACAGAACAAGAGAGGGAAAAATGGAGATAGATGAAGAGGAAAAGAAAGGATGATTGAGATAGTATATTAGACAAAGTGGGGTTGTCCCCTTTTCAATCACCCACCTAGATTCTTGTTCATCAAAACAAAAAAATGAATTCTTGGCACTTAGGGGAGACAAAATGGTCAAGTAGTACTAGTTAGACCAAAAACCAATGAGAAATCAAGAATGATGAAATGTGTGGTCTATGGTTAAAAGAGAAGCTCATGGATTGGTTAGTTCCTGTGATCTTTTGTGGATTTCAATGCCATACCCCCACACCCCACACCCCACACCCCCTATTGGTTGCCACTCACCTCCACAAACAAGTGGGAGGAAATAGCGGCTACACCAGTAAATGCAACTATATGGATTATGGGGTATTCCTCCCTTTCATTAAATTCATGTCACACTCTTTTTTTAATAAAAGATTTATTTTATACAATAAATTTCTTTAAAAAAATTATTTTTAGCATACTGCTATAATAATCATAAATGAAAGGTGAGAGTTTAGCAGCTCGTCTACAGCTACAACAAGTTGATGGGCTTATTTTCCTGGCTCCATCAAAGCCAATCATGAATTTTATTTCCTTTTTTGGGTTATTTGCCAATGCAAGCAAGCATATACTAGTTGGATTTAAAAACAGAAAAAACCAACTTTAGTAAGTAGCTAACATATTTTCAACTTTATCTTTATCTTGAATCAAGTCCTAATATAATGTGAATGCTAATAATCTTACAATCATTAAGAAGGCTAAAATCGTAGGTGACCTTTTTAAGTTGTTCATAATAATCAAATAGACATCCCTATTTGATATAGATGTGTCTAATGGACATATAGATCCACAAATCTTACTCATGAGTTATAATCACGCATGATATAGGTGTGTCTATACATTGAAATCATGTCGCTACACGACCTGGTAAAGTCTTACACGTAGTGTTCATCGACCTAGAAAAGGTTTACAATAAAGTCTCAAGAAGATAATATGGGAATGTCCGGAGGCTAGAGGTCGGGTGTACCTATTGAAAAATGTGGTTTGATTTACTAAAAAATTATTTGAATAGATCATTGTGCTGACATGTGTGTCCTTTGTGAAAATAAAGATAAAATTTTGAAAGTACAAAAGATTTTAGATATTTAGTAGAAGTCTTTAGAATTTTATAGAGTAATATCTTTTTTTTATTTTATAAAATTTTCAGGTCAGAGACCCATTTTATTAAAAGGAAATCAGTTGATGGGCTAAAGCCCAATACAAAATGCCCAAAAAAGACGGAACAGTAAAAAAGCCTAGCCTAAACAATATAATAAGATTCCCTAGGTTTCCTATTTTGCAAGCCCTATTTTTCCGCCGTTTAGGATGTACCAGTGGACTCAAAACCCTCATTTCATCTTTTTCCATTCCTGGGTCTCCAACCTCCATCGTACGTGTCACCTTCCTCCTATCAGTTGTCAAGGTATCTTTCTTTCCTTTTTCGTTCTTTTCTTGTCTATTAAACTGAAGTATTAATCGCAACATTTTTTAGATGTTGTCTCCAGTAGAAACATGTTGTGAAGAATCGCAACCTCTTCCATCATCATATTCCATGTAAGTGAAGTCGCATTATATTCTTTATCCCCTGCTGTTTCCCTTCTTACTTTAACTCTGTTCTTCAGAAAGCCATCTGGAGAGAGCGGCATGGTCGCTGGCTTTTGACATGGGTTGGATGGTGGTGTATGCCCTGAAAGAATATCCGGTTCTGGTTCTTCCCTTTTTGCTGGTTTTGTGCACCTTTTGGGAGCTGTATAAGCTAGATATAGCTTTTATTTGCACTTTCCTTTTCCTAGGCCTTATTTGTTGTAAGTATAGGGACTGTGCAAACATTAATGGCCTGTACTTAACTTAGTCTATGGTTAGGTGCTTTGCTCCTTTTCTTTATCCTTAATGAAGGAATTCTCTGCTTGTCCATGTTTAAGATCTTCTTTGCCATGCTAGGTAGGTCTTGGTATTCGGTGAAAATTTGTCTTGATTCTTTGTCAAATGTCGTGTTAGCTATGTAGTCTGCAAGTTGGTTGGCTTCTCTGACCACTTGAATAACTTGGATAGCCCTGTGTTCCATAGTTTTCAAAATATCTTCCACAAGTTCTATAATTTCCCGAGGTATTTTCCATTCCCTCGTAATAATATTCTTTAAGGCCATCGAGTCAGTCTCTATGATCACATTGGAGTACTGTCTCAAGGCACAGTATTTGAGGGCTTCCTTGATAGCTCTAGCTTCAGCAATTGTGTTAGTTGCCAAACCTATAACATTGGACTCTGCATAGATTAAATCTTCCCCTGATCTCTAATGCAAAATCCATACGAACTTGTTCCTGGATTCCCTTTGCTGGTTCCATCTGTGTTGCATTTAATCCATCCACTCTGAGGGGCATTCCATTTGATAATGCTGACATCAAGGCTTGGTCTATACTTTTGTAATATATCAAAGCTATCACACCACTCTATAGGTACCTTCTTCCAGTCTGGGAAAGTAGTCCTTATTAGGAACTGGATCAATTTTTGACAGTTATTTTGAAGTTTCCAATAGGTGACTACTTTCCCATGTCGGATAACATTTCTTCTTTTCCACAGCTTCCACACAAGGATGGCCAAAATGGCATATAGGATAGTTTTAGCTCTTAGAAATTTTGTATGTCTCCACCATTCCTTGATTGTGGCAAATAGGTTTCCTCCCTCTATGTTGTAACCTGCACAAGTAACAAACTGCCTCCATAGCTTCACAGCTATGGGGGCTGTTAGAAATAGATGGTTCATATTCTCCTCAGTACCAGTGTCACAACAATAACATTTGGACACTACTGGTATCCCCATTCTTCTGAGATTATCATCAGATGAGATCCTCCTCTTAAGTATTCTCCATAGAAAAAAGGAGATTTTGTAAGGGAGGCCTTTAACCCAAATCATTCTAGCCCATTCACATTGTTCCTCCTTCTTTCTTAATTGGAAGGCTGATTTGACAGAGAAAGTTCCTGATGTAGAACCTAACCACCAGGCCTTGTCTGACATGTCTCCTATGCAAGGGTTAATTTCTTGAATAATATGATTCGCCATGTCTGCTGAGATCGTGTCTTTCAATTTATTCTCATCCCATGACCCATCCTGGATAAACTCATTGATCTCAGTTTCTGATTCTTCTGCCATGTCTCCCTCTGTATAATATAAAGCACCTGTCTTGGTCCAGTTATCAAGCCAGAAGCATGAGCTACCTGCCTTCACTTGCCACCATATGAATGACTCCATCTCCTCTCTAATAGCAATCATGTTTCTCCATATCCGGGATGCTCCTCTACTTAGTGCCAGGGTGGGATGTAATTTTTTTGTAGTACTTATTCCACAAAAAGGTGTACCACAGAGTGCCAGTGGAGGTTCTGAAATTCCACCATTGCTTGGCTATCAAGGCCTTGTTAATATCAAATAATGTTCTAAATCCAAGTCCTCCCTCTTCTATCTGATAACATAAGTCCTCCCAAGCTACCTAGTGTTTTCTTCTTTCTGCTGCTGAGTTGCCCCAAAAGAATTTTGCAAACAATTGATGGACCGATCTAATGACTCCTTTTGGAGGGATCATAGCCGATAGTAAGTGAATAGGCATCGATTGTAGCACATAATTAATGAGAGTATGTCTGCCTCCAAACGATAAAAATCTATTCTGCCAGGCCAAAATTCGCCGAGGGATTTTCCTTAAGTTGTCCTCAAAATATATGTTCTTTGGTCTTCCATAGAAAACTGGGCAACCTAAGTACGTAAATGGGAAATCTCCTTGTTTAATCCCTGTGAGTTTTCGAAG
>JBCEWC010015579.1:0-13645 GCA_038996855.1 Solanum aculeatissimum
GGGATTGGAGTCGGGGTGGACTATCTCCAAGGGTCCATACTCCTTTCCGTCAAACCATGTGCCAACATGGTATTTCTCCTTAGATGGGATGACTTGTTATGATTCCCCTTGTTGAAGGGTGACTAGGCATCTACCTGATAAAAAGTCCAAATCCAAGTAGTAGCTCACTCGGGTTCCCTCTATTGTCGGTTGAGGTAACATCCCCACTATAATATGATTCGTAGGTTGCATTTCATGCATCAAGGCATGACATATTGTTGTGATATACTTATCTTTTGGCTATGTGCATTCCTTTCGTGTCACGACCCGTAGGTGGGGCCTAGATGTGACATGGCAAAGAGAACTTGAAAGTCCTCGATCAAGAATTCATAGCATCATTACACACATAATCGGCTTGGAAGCATAGAAAAGTAAACACGTAACATAATTCTAATAGAAACGGGGTTTTGGACTCAAGCTATGGGATGTTGCAAAGAATGGGATGAGAATGAATCACATAGAACATAGCAAGAATCTCTAAGGGGTAGGCAAGTAGGACTAAAGCTATGGGGGCATACCGGGTTAAGGGACTTTTCACATAAGCACATTCCCAACATTCACAAGCCCATAAGCATAATCATAAGCATACACGAAACATCATTTCCATGACAAGTCCCAACAGTCATAATATCCCAATAAAGCATAATATAATGTGCAAGAGTTTAGTAGGTCCAACATAGCCTCTACATAAGAAAGTGCAGGGCCTCGACATAGTTTGGGGCTCACCCTCAATACATGGAACAAGAAAGTAAATAAATACAAGGAAGATAGAAAGTAGCTATTTCCCTTGAACAAAAGGGCTCACCATAAGCTAATATATCAAAGGATGTCACTCGTCGTCTGCCGAAAGATAGAAGTCATCACCAGTCCCTACATAGTTAGAACACGTAGATGAATGTATAGGTTAGCACAAAATATGTACCAAGTATGCGGGCGTGCAATGCATGGGACAATATAGCATGACCAAACGTGACAATAGGACAAGTGATACGAAAGGAATGTACATAGACAAAGAGGAATATAATATAACGATATGCCATGCCATGATGCATGAAATGAAACCTAAGATCATATCATAGCGGGGATGTCGCCCCAACCAACACCGGAGGAGACCCGAGTGATCTACTACTTGGATCCAAACTACTTGCCAGGTAGATCCCTAGTCAATCCTTTAACAAGGGGATACATAACAAGTCAATCCCTATCTGGAGAGATATCCCATGTTGGTACATGGTTTGACGAAAAGGAGTATGGACCTATGGAGCTAGTCCACCCCGACTCCAATCCCTCATTACTAAGCCTCATCCCATGGGAATACATATATATCCATGCAATCTTTTCAAAATGGAGAGTTGACCATGCATCATTAGCCAAACCAAAACATGATCAAATCCATATCCATACTTAGGCTAAAAACCTAACCAGAACTTCAATAATCATTTTCATATCAATGCAATAGGAGTAGCTCATCTATATAGATTATCATATCAAGCCTTCATAACATAAAAATGTGGTGCAAGCACCCATAATACTCAAAGAGCAATAACAAGAGACTATGTGATCACAAGCCTTAATAAATCATATCATAACAAGAGGACTATGCCCTTAACAAGAGTTCCATCATAACCATTCTTCAATGTATATGCTATGAATGAGAAATCAAGTGTATGGGTAATGGAGGAAACAATCTTTAAACCATAATTCAAAAGGTATTTCAACATAATTCAAGATAAAATCCCAATTCAAAACATAATGCAATTTACCCATGCATATTAAACCATTAAAGGGACATGCACGTTGATCCTTCAAGAATTTCCATGAATTTCATAAAATTCAAACTTAAATAATCATTAAATCACCTAAGTTCTACAACCCACAACTCAATTCAATGAAATACATCAAAATTTAAAGAACCCGTAAGTAAACAAAGCTTAAATTCATAAATTAACGAGGAGGGTTCTTGGGTCTTCATGGATGAAAGAGAATCCATGGATCAAACCCACATACCTTGAGTTAAATCAAGAGAATTGAATGAAATTACAAGAAAGATAAATTTTCCTAAAATTCTTCAAGCTTTCATCAATGGAGGTAAAGAAGATTGAGGGAATGTTTGAGTGAATTGAAGAGTCTTAGAATTGATGAAAAGGGATTAGGGTTTTTTTAGGGGAGTTAGGAGACCTTAGAAAGCCTAAAATGGACATAGGATCTAATTAAATTATGAATTAACCATTAATTAAACAGACTAGATCAGTGAAGACAGTGTCTCACTGAAGGCCTACAGTGGCCGTCTACAGGTTCACGGACCGTGAAGTTGTCCGTGAGAGTCCACTTGGTCTCAGCTTCGGCTTGAACTCTCGGGGGACTTTCTGGATCACTTCATGAGGGGACTCACGAACCGTGTATCTACACACGGACCGTGTACTGGTCTGTGGAGCAACACTTGGTCTAGAGTCTAGCTCCAAACCTTAGCCAACTTTCTGGATCACTTCACAGGACCTCTCACGGGCCGTGAAGGGTCACACGGACCGTGAGGTGGTCCGTGGGACCGAAATTGGTCCATGGTCTGGCCTCCAACCTCTAGGAGCATATTAGATCAATCGACGAGCTCCCCCACAGACCGTGGACCTCCAAACGGTTTGTGGTCCCACCCTTAGACCTTATTCCGGAACCCTTTTCTAGCATACTTCCAATTACGGGAAGTCCTACTGCTAGGGTTATAACTTTCACACCTGAATTCTGAATTCAGTGAAAATGATTGCATTGAGAAGATAACTCAAAGATGTTCGATTTGATATATAGCAGTACACACAGTTCATCTTGTACAAAATGGTATGGACTTTCAAAGTCCACTGGCCAACTGGCCTTACAACTTTACCACCAAAACGATTCCCTTGAATCCAACCACTTAAATACAACCCATGGCTACCAAAATTCAAACATGACCAGTTCAACACTAACCTTTACCAACCATTTCAAAGTAAATTTTTTTTTGGATCGTTACATCATCTCCCCCTTGGGGACGTTCATCCTCCAATGAGCTAAAACTACCGCTTGATGTCAACAATCAAGCAAAAGTCATTTTCATCAAAACTTATGACGGATCATGCATCATTTCAAAAGTCATTCAAAAGTTATTTCGAAACATCATTTAAACCTTTTTCGTGCTCATGTATGCATGCAATGTCATGAAACCCATGAATTTAAAGAATTAGGACCATACAAGGATTGAACCTAGTACCTTAGGCTTGAGTAGATTGGAAGAGATAGGGATATTGCTCCATCATGTCCAACTCCGGTTCCCACGTTGTACTCTCCATGTCTTGGTTCCTCCAAAGCACCTTAACTGAAGTTATATCCTTGTTGTGAAGCCTCTTCACTTGCCTATGAAAAATTTAAATCGGCACCTCTTCATAAGTCAAATTCTCCTCAACCGTCACACCCTCCAAGGGTGTGATTGCCTTAGGATCACCAACCAACTTCCTCAACATAGACACATGGAATACCGGATGAATGGAGATCATGTCCAAAGGCAAGTCCAACCTATAAGAAACATTGCCAACCCATTCCACAATTTCATAAAGTTTGATGTACCGGGGGCTCTGCCCTTTTTAGTAAAACGCATAATGCCTTTCATGGGGGACACTTTCACATACACCCAACGCTCCCTAATGAACTTCACTTTTTTAATAGCCTCAACTACCAAATCCGGGCCTAACAAGGTTGCCTCATCTATTTTAAACCAACTAACCGCAAATCTACATCTCCTACCATACAAACCATCAAATGGAGCCATACCAATGCTAGCATGAAAGCTATTGTTGTAGGCAAACTCAATGAGAGATAGATAATCATCCCATTTTCCTTTGAATTCCAACACACAAGCCCTTAACATGTCCTCTAAGGTTTGAATTGTTCTTTTGGCTTGCCCATCAGTTTGAGGATGAAATGCGGTGCTCAACTTGACCTTAGTACCAAGTCCCTTTTGAAATGACTTCCAAAAGTTAGAAGTGAATTGAGTACCACGATCCAATATAATAGACCTCAGTATACCATGCAATCTTACCAATTCCCGAATATACACCTTAGCATACTCCTCAACACTATAGGTAGTCTTAACTGGTAAAAAGTGAGCCGACTTAGTCATTCTATCAACCACCACCCATATAGAATCGAATTGTATCAGAGTATGAGGTAACCCAACCAAGAAGTCCATGTTCACATCTTCCCACATCTAAGTAGAAATTTCAATATCTGGAGTCAACCTACTGGGCCTTTCATGTTCCACTTTTACTTGATGGAAATTAGGACATTCCAACACGAACTTGGCTATATCCCTCTTCATACAGTTCCACGAATACAACTCTCTCAAATCTCGGTGCATTTTGCTAGATCCCGGATGAATAGAATATTGAGAATTATGAGCCTCTTTCATGATCATCTCCTTTAAACCATCAACATACGGAACACACAAATGGTCTTGGTACCGTAGCACACGATCTCCCCCTTAGGAGAAAACCTCAATCTTTCCATTGGCAACCAGCTTTTTCAACTCTACCAAGGAAGGATCTAGGTCTTGTTTCGCCTTAATATCAACTACTAATGAAGACTCGGATCACCCTTGGAATAGAATTTCACCATTGTCGGATTCGGCCAACCTCACATGAAACCTAGCCAAATGGTGCATATCTTTCACTATCTCCTTCTTCTCTTCTTCCACATGAGTCACACTTCCCATAGAGAGCCTACTGAGGGCATTCACCACCACATTAGCTTTGCCGGGGTGATAAAGGACACTCGTATCAAGTCCATGAGGAGTTCCAACCATCTCCTTTGCCTCAAATTTAGGTATCTTTGGGTGAAAACATATTCCAAACTCTTGTGATTGGTGAATACATCCACATGAACCCCATACAAATAATGTCGCCACATTTTCAAAGCGAACACCACCGCCGCCAACTCAAGATCATGGGTCGGATAATTTTTCTCATGAAACTTTAATTGTCGAGATACATAAGCTATCACCTTACCATGTTTCATAAACACACAACCCAACCCAATACACAACACGTCACAATATACCCCAAACCCATATAACCCATTAGGCAAAATCAAAATCAAAGCCGATATAAGTTGATCCTTTAAAGTTTGAAAACTCTTCTGACATTCATTTGACCACACAAACTTGGCCTTCTTTTAAGTTAACTTAGTTAGTGGAGATGATATAGAGGAAAACCCTTCAACAAACCTCCTATAATAACCGGCCATGCCAAGGAAACTTTGAATATCCGAAGGAATCAACGGTCTAGGCCAATCCTTTACTGCTTCAGTTTTCTTAGGATCTACCTTATTTCCATCATCGGACACCACATGACCATGGAAAGCAACTTCTCCCAACAAAAAATCACATTTGCTAAACTTGGAATACAATTGTTTCTCCCTCAACGTTTGAAGCACCACACTCAAGTGATCCATATGCTCTTGCTCACTACGGAAGTAAATAAAGATGTCATCAATGAAGACTACCACAAAATTATCAAGGAACGGTTTAAACACCCGATTCATAAGGTCCATAAACACCGCCGGAGCATTAGTTAACCCAAATGACAGCACTACAAACTCAAAGTGACCATAACAAGTCTGAATGACCATCATGGGGATGTTACACTCCCTCACCTTCAATTGGTGATAACCGGAACGAAGATATATTTTGAAGAAGTGAGTAGCTCCTTGAAGTTAGTCGAAAAAATCATCAATTCTAGGCAATGGGTACTTATGTTTTACGGTCACCTTGTTTAATTGCCGATAATCAATACACATTCAGAGTGATCCATCCTTCTTCTTCAGAAACAACACGGGAGCACCCTAAGGTGAGATACCCGGCCTAATAAACCCCTTTTCTAGAAAATCTTGCAATTGGTCTTTCAATTCTTTCAACTCTGTTGGGGCCATACGATAAGGAGAAATATAAATAGGTTGAGTATTTAGAAGGAGATCTATGCCAAAATCTATTTTCCTATCGAGAGGAATACCGACATGTCCTTGGGAAACACATCGAGAAACTCATTAACTACTGGAACCAACTCAAGCTTAGGTGACTCACACTCCACATCTCCAACCCGAACAATATGATAAATACACCCCTTACCAGTCATCTTCTGGGCCATGAGGTAGGAAATAAACCGACTCTTAACCAATGAATCACTACCCTTTCACTCCAAGACGGGTTCATTAGGAATTTCAAATTTAACTTGCTTAGTCCTACAATCAACCAAGGCATACGATGCATGCAACTAATTCATCCAAATGATAACATCAAAATCATACATCTCAAGTTCTACAATGTCACCCGAGAACACTTTTATGTGGCACAGAGACAGGACAACCTCGATACACTTTCTGGGTAACAATAGACACATCCACGAGGGTATACATCGAATAAGGTTCCCTTAGAGTTTCAGGACTCAAACCAAATTTAATAGCTAATAGAGGAGTCACAAAAGATATATTTACCCCTGGATCAAGTAAAACATAAGCATCAAAATCAAAGATATTTAACATACAAGTCACGATGTCCAGAGCTTCCTCCACCTCTTGGTGGGCATGAAGAGCATAAAGCCTGTTGTTCCTAGGAGCACCACCAACTGGAGCCTTTGATTTCCCTTGATCACAAGGAGCCACTTGATCCTTCTTCAAATTCTTTGGGCAATTCGATATCTTGTGGTCCAAACTACCACACCCATATCAAGCACCCATGACTCTTCTATATTCACCCATGTGACTACCACCATATTAACCATAACGAGGAAAATGGGGCTCCCCCAACTTGTGCCTTAGGAGGAGGCACCCTCGGATTTGTAACCCTCAGATTAGAACCTTGGCCTTGATGAAATCGGCCTAACCCACTACCCCTTTTGGAGTTAGAGAACCCACCATCAAGCCAGACCCTCTCAGCTTCACTCACCCTTCTTTTCTTAAGATTTTCACCCTCAATTTGCTTGGCATAGGTCATGAACCTTGAGGTGTCCATATCTCGAATAAGCATAGACATACAACACTCTTTCACAACCAAATCAGAGACACCAGAGATGAACTTGTGCATTCTTGTGCATGGGTCAGATACAAGCATTGGAGCATACTTGGAGAGCTTAGTAAATTTGAGAGCATAATCCCTCATAGTCATACCACCCTATCGAAGATTGATGAACTCGGTCATTTTGGCCTCTCTAAGCTTAAGAGGAAAGAACCAGTCAAGGAAGGCCATTTTGAACTCTTCCCACATAACCTTGACATCAACTATCCTCTCAACTAGCCATTGATTATACCACACTTGGGCCACATATTTCAATTGATATGTGGAAAACTCAGCTTTATCTTTCGAATTCATGCCCATTATGGTCAATATCTTAGTAAGTTCATCAACGAACTCGTGAGCATCCTCGTCCACCTTTGCTCCAAAGAACTCTGGAGGGTTCATCCGGATGAAATCCCTCACTCTAGAATCCGGAGTACCAACATTCACAAGATTAGCTGGCCGGGCTTGGTTAGACACTACTTGGGCCAATATCGACACCACATTCTTGAACTCCGCATGAGATACTTATTCATCTACTGGTTCCCGAGGGGCTTGTTCCTCAAATTCTAGAGCTTGATGGGGGAAGGGAGCTCTTCTGGGAGACATATTCTGAAAGAGCGACAAGAACACCAGGAGTTTAGGGAATTCTCATAAACTGCACAAGGCAAGCACAATGGACAACAAAGTGATAAGTTCCTAAAACGTCAGTATAACCTCTCACTCATAGGTATGGCGCACATCACACCCATGAACAAGACTCTAATTGACGCAACATGTTAGAGTCCGAGGATCATTTACAAACCTAGTGCTTTGATAACATCTTTGTCACAACCCGGAGGTGGGGCTTAGGTGTGACATGGCAAAGGAGAACCCGAAAGTCCTTGATCAAGCCATCATATCATCATTACACACATCATTAGTTTGGAAGCATGGAAAAGGAAACACGTAACACATAATTCTAAAAGAAATGGGGCTTTGGACTCAAGCTATGGAGATGTTGCTGGGAATGGGATGAGCATGAATTACATAACACATAGCAAGTATCTCTAAGGGGCGGGTAAGTAGTACTCAAGCTATGGGGGCATACCGAGTTAGGGGACATTCCACATAAGCACATTCCCAACATTCACAAGCCTATAAGGATAATCATAAGCATAAATGAACCATAATTTCCATGACAAATCCCAATAGTCATAATATCCTAATAAAGCATAATACATTGTTCAAGAATTTAGTAGGTCCAACATAGCCTCTACTTAAGAAAGAGCGGGGCCACGACATAGTTTGGCGCTCACCCTCAATACATGGAATAAGAAAGTAAATAAATACAAGGATGATAGAAAGTAGTTATTTCCCTTTAACAAAAGGGCTCACCATAAGCTAATAACTCCACGGATATCACTCGTTGTCCGTCGGAAGATAGAAGTCGTCACTGATCCCTACATGGTTAGAACATATATATGAATATATGGGTTAGCACAAAATATATACTAAGTATGCGGGCATGCAATGCATATGACAATATAGAATGCCCAAATGAGATAACAAAGGGACAAGTGATTCGAAAGGAATGCACATAGCTAAAGAGGAATATAATAAAATGATATGCGATGCCATGATACATGAAATGCAACCTAAAATCATATCATAGCAGGGATGTTGCCTCAATCGACACCGGAGGAGACCCGAGCGACCTACTACTTGGATCTGGACTACTTGCCAGGTAGATCCCTAGTCAACCCTTCAATAAGGGGATACATAACAAGTGAATCCCTATCTACGGAGATATCCCATGTTAGCACATGGTTTGACAGAAAGTAGTATTGACCCTTGAAGCTAGTCCACCCCGAATCCAATCCCTCGGTACTAAGTCTCATCCCACGAGAATATATATATATATATATCCATGCAAGCTTTTCAAAATGGAGAGTTGACATTCTTTTCAAAACCATGCATCATTAGCCAAACCAAATCATGATGCAATCCATATTTATACTTAGGCTAAAAAGCCAACCAGAACTTAATAATCATTTCGATATCAATGCAATAGGAGTAGCTCATCTACATAACTTATCATATCAAGCCTTCATAATATAACAAAGTGATGCAAACACCCATAATGCTCAAAGAGCCATAACGATACTATGTGATCACAAGCCTTAACATATCATATCATAACAAGAGGGTCATGCCCTCAACAAGAGTTCCATCATAACCATTCTTCAATGTATATGCTATAAATGAGAAATCAAGTGCATGGGTAATGGAGAAATCAAACTTTAAACCATAATTTAATATGTATTTCAACATAATTCATGATAAAATCCCAATTCGACACATAATGCAATTTACCCATACTAATTATACCATTAAAGGGACATGCACATTGATCCTTCAAGAATTTCCATGCATTTCATAAAATTCAAACTTAAATCATCATTAAATCACCTAAGTTCTACAACCCACAACTCAATGCAATGAAATACATCAAAATCTAAAGAACCCATAAGTAAATAAACCTTAAATTCATAAATTAAAGAGTAGGGTTCTTGGGTCTTCATGGATGAAAGGGAATCCATGAATCAAACCCACACACCTTTAGTTAAATCAAGAGAATTGAATAGAATTGCAAGAAAGATAAATTTCCCCAAATTTCTTCAAGCTTTCATCAATGGAGGTCAAGAGGATTGAGAGAATTTTGGAGTGAATTGAAGAGTCTTAGAATAGATGAAAGTCGATTAGGGTTTGATTTAGGGGAGTTAGGAGACCTTAGAAAGCCTAAAAGAGGCATAGGATCTAATTAAATTATGAATTAACCATTAATGAAATGGACTAGATCACAAAAGATAGTGTCTCACGGAAGGCCTATAGTGGCCGTCTACGGGTTCACGGACCGTGAACCTATCCATGAGACTCCACTTGGTCTCGACTTCGACCTGAACTCTCAGGGGACTTTGTGGATCACTTCACAATGGGCCTCATGAACAGTGTAGATGCACACGGACCGTGTAATGTTCTGTGGAGCATCACTTGGTTCAGATTCTAGCCCCGAACCATAGCCAACTTTATGGATCACTTCACGGGACCCCTCATGGGTCGTGAAGGGGCACACGGATCGTGAGGTGGTCCATGGGACCACACTTGGTCCATGGCCTGGACCCCAACCCCTAGGAGCACACTAGACCAATCCACGAGCACCCCCACGGACCATGGACCACCAAACAGTTTGTGGTCCCACCCTTAGACCTTATTCCAGTACCCTTTTCTAGCATACTTCCAATTACAGGCAGACCCATTGCAAGGGCCATAACATTCACACTGGAATTTTGAATTTAGTCAAACCAGTTGAGTTGCAAAGATAACTCAAAGAGATTGAATTTTATATATAGCAGCCCACACAGTTCATCCCGTACTAAAAGATATGGCCTTTCAAGTTCCACTGCCCAACTGGCCTTACAACATTAACACCAAAATGATTCCCTTGAATCCAGCCATGTAAATACAACCCAAGGCTACAAAAATTCAACCATGACCAGTTCAACACTAACTTTGACCAACTATTTCGAAGTTCAAAAAATTTTGGATCATTACATTTCGTATCACTTGTCCCCTTGTCATCTCGCTTGGTCATATTATTATATCATATGCATTGCATGCCCACATACATAATTCATATTATGTGCTAACCCATACTCTTTGTCTACATGCTCTAACCATGTAAGGACCGGTGATGACCTCTGTCTCTTGTTGGACGACGAGTGCCATCTTTGAAGCTACATGCTTGTGGGGATCCCTTTTGTTCAAGGGAAATAACAACATTCTATCACCCTTGTATCATTCTATTTTCCTTACTTTATGATTTGAGGGTGAGCCCAAATTATGTTGAGGCCCCATTCTATCTTATGTAGAGGCTATATTGGACATGGAGAGCTCTTGCACATTATATTGTATTTTGTTGAGGCATTATTACTATTGAGATTTGATTATGGATATGATGATCCAATTATGCTTATGATTATGTATTGGACTTGTAAATGTTGAGAATGTGGTTATGCGGAAAGTCCCCTAATCGAGTATGCCACATAGCTTGAGTCCTATTTACCCACCCCTTAGAAATACTTGTTATGTGCTATGTGTTCCATGTCCATCCCATCCCCGATAAAATCCCCATTTCTTGAATCCAAAGCCCCATTCTTCCTAGAAATATATGCTATGTGTTTACGGTTCCGCGCTTCCAAACCGATGATGAGAGTAATGATGCTATAATGGCTTGATCGAGGACTTTCGGGTTCTCCTTCGCCATGTAACATCTAGTCCCCAATTCCAGGTTGTGACAAAGATGGTATCAGAGCCCTAGATTTGTAGATGATCCTTAGAGTCTAACATGCTGCATCGATTAGAGTCTTTTTCATGGGTATGATGCTCGTCATGCCTATAAACAGGAGGCTCTAATGATGTTTTAGGAATTTGTCTCATTTTATTATTTCCCTATGTCGTGCTGTGAGCTGTTCTAATAAATTTCCTAAACTCTTGGTATTCTTGTTGCACTTTCAGAATATGCCTCCTAGAAGGGCTCTCTTTCCCCGTCATGCCCCAAGATTTGAGGAACAAGCCGCTCGGGCACCAGTAGAGGAGGAAGTGTCTCATGAAGAATTTAGGAATGTGGTGTCTATGTTGACCTAAGTAGTAGCTAACCAAGACTGGCTAGCTAACCCCACAACTATTTGTACTCCGACCTCTAGGGTGAGGGACTTCAACCAGATGAACCCTTAAGAGTTCTTTGGCTCAAAAGTGGATGAAGATGCTCAAGAGTTAATTGATGAACTCACTAAAGTATTGACCATTATGGGTGTTAGTTCTGAGGAGAAGGCTGAGTTGGCTTCATACCAATTGAAAGATGTGGCCCTGGTGTGGTATAATCAGTGGCTAGTTGAGAGGGTCGTTGATATCAAGGTTGGGTGGGAAAAGTTTAAAATAGCCTTCCTTGACCGGTTCTTTCCTCTTGAGCTTAGAGAGGCAAAAATGAACGAGTTCAACAATCTTCAACAGGGTGGTATGACTATGAGGGATTATTCTATCAAATTTACTAAGCTTTCTAAATATGCTCCTATGCTTGTATCTGACCCCCAGGAAAGAATCAGAAGTTTATTTTTGGTGTCTCAGATTTAGTAGTGAAGGAATGTCGTAAAACTATGCTTATTTGGGATATAGACATCTCAAGAATAATGAGGGTAAAAAACTTAAGGAAAGGAGAGTGAGTGAAGCTAAGAGGGCCCGACTTAATGGTGGGTTCTCCAATTCCAAGAGTGGTGGTGGGTTTGGCCGATTTCATCATGGCTAAGGTTCAAATATGAGGGTTGCTAATCCAAGGGTGCCTCTTCCTAAGGCCCAAGTTAGGGGTGGTCCCCGATTTCCATTTTGTTGTCATTGTGGTGGTAATCATGTGGGTGAGTGTAGAAGAGTTAAGGGTGCTTGCTATGGATGTGCTAGTTTGGACCATATGAACTCTAATTTTCCAAAGAATATGAAGAAGGATCAAGAGGATCCTGGTGATCAAGGGCAATCAAAGTCTCTGTCTTGCATAGAGTGTTCCCTACTGACCTTGTAGAACTTGGGATGTATGTCTTTGATGTTATTCTTGGGATGTATTGGTCGCATGTATCGTATGCCTCAGTTAATTATAGAACTAGGCAAGTTAAAATCCAAGTTTCTAATGAGCCCGTGTTGAAGTGGAAGGATAGAGATTCTGTGGTTAAGGGTCAGATTATTTCCTACCTCAAATCCTGGAAGATGATTTGTAAGGGGTGCATTTATCACATCGTGCGGGTTAGAGATGTGGAGGGTGAGTCACCTAAGCTTGAATCAGTTCCAGTAGTTCATGATTTTCTTGATGTGTTTCCCGAGGACTTGCTTGGTATTCCTCTCGATAGAGAAGTAGATTTCGATATAGATCTTCATTCAGATACTTAACCTATTTCTATCCCTCCTTATTATATGGCCCTGGTGGAGTTGAAGGTATTGAAAGATTTGTTAGAAAAGGTTTATATTAGGTCGAGCATTTCACCTTGGGGTGCTCCCATGTTATTTGTGAGGAACAAGGATGGGTCTCTTTGAATGTGTATTGACTATCGACAATTGAATAAGGTAACAGTTAAGAATAGTTACCCTTTACCTAGAATTGATGATTTGTTCGACCAACTTCAAGGAGATACTCATTTCACTAAAATAGATCTTCGTTTGGGTTATCACCAATTGAAGGTGAGGGAGTGTGACTTCCCCAAGATGGCCTTCCAAACTCGTTACAGGTATTTTGAATTTGTGGTGATGTCATTCAGGTTAACCAATGCTCCGCCAGTGTTAATGGACCTTCTAAATTAAGTGTTGAAGCCATTCCTTGATAATTTTTTGGTGGTCTTCATTGATGACATCTTGATCTACTCCCGAAGTTAGCAAAAATATATGGATCACTTGAGGTTGGTTCTTCAAACCTTGAGAGAGAAGCAATTGTATGCCAAGTTTAGCAAGTGTGAATTT
>JBCEWC010015580.1:0-13645 GCA_038996855.1 Solanum aculeatissimum
CAATTTTCTTTAAATTATTATTTAATTATATTTATAATATTAACTTATAAATTATATGGAAAGAAGTGATGAAATAATGACTTCTAACCATAGAAAGACTCCTAAATCTTCCTTGACTTCTCCTGAAACTCCGTAGCCACTAAAGAAAATCCTAATTTATCGGGTTCTAATTAGTGTTAGAATCTCTATATATAAGAACTTTATAAATAAATAAATAAGAAGTTGAATAGGATTATATTATTATTTTACATAATTGAATTTCTTAAAAAATAAGTCAAGCTAAAAAAAAGTCTTATATAATCTATCTTTATCTATATCTATCTATCTATATATACTATGTTAAAAGTGTGTAAACCGTTAGAAATGTTGTTTGAACTTTTTGTTATTCATTAAAAAACTTTGCTTTAGATAAAATCGTCTTTTTATTATTTTTCTTTAAATTATTTAATTATATTTATAATATTGACTTTAAAAATATATGAAAAGAAGTGATAAAATAAAAACTTTTAGCCGTGGAAAAACTTCTAAATCTTTCTTATTTGATATACTTTTACTTCTTCTTTATTTGGATCAAGAAAATACCATACAGTCGCTAAGGAAACTTCTAATTTACTATGTGTTTTAATTAGTGATAGAATCTCTCTATATAAAACCTTTATA
Organism: Solanum aculeatissimum; assembly: GCA_038996855.1. Classification (NCBI taxonomy): domain Eukaryota; kingdom Viridiplantae; phylum Streptophyta; class Magnoliopsida; order Solanales; family Solanaceae; genus Solanum; species Solanum aculeatissimum. Next base: position 661 of record JBCEWC010015580.1, read on the forward strand.
AATAAATAATTTATCAAAATTACTTTTGTAGTGACTTTTTTTTTTATAAGTTCACAATTAAATTTAATTTTTCTCATTTTTATCACGGGCAAAGCGTGTACAATAAGACTAGTATATATATATATATATATATATATATATATATATATCAAAAGTGTGAATGCCCTTAGAAATGTTATTTGAACTTTTTGTCCTTCATTAAAAATCTCCTCTTTAGATAAAATCGTCTTTTCACTATTTTTCTTTAAATTATTATTTAATTATATTTATAATATTTACTTTTAAAATATATGAAAAAATAATGATAAAATAAGAACTTTGAGCCATAGAAAAACTCCTAAATCTTCCTTATTTTGATAGATTTCTACTTCTTCCTTATTTGAATTAAAAAAATACCTGCTAAGAAAATTTTTAATTTACCATAAATTCTCAAGTGAATTATTTATATTTTTATAAGTTCATAATCAAATTTAATTTTTCTTTTTAATGTTTGTTATTAAACGAGTTAAACTCTTTGAACTAACATAAACATAAACAAGAGGGATTGATTTAGTTTTTACTCATAAACATGACTTGATAAAGTCAAAATTGGTCAATAACTTTTTACATAATGAAGAAATTATGAATAAATACTATTTATTTTAAGTGTTTGGCACTTGTTAAAACATCAAGCTTCTCAAAATTCCTGCCTAGGTTTGCTCTGTTCCGGAAAATAAGGCATCAGCTTACCACCCTGCTATTGCTCCAATGGCTTCTGTAAAGCAGATTTTGGGCGATCTAAACAAGGATTCCTTCGTAACCCTCTTAAGGAAACTGATCGGCGAGTCCAAATATGTACAGAACAACCCGCCGGAGCTTATCCCGGAGGAAGACAGGATTGTAAATCACGTTCTTGATTCCCTTATTCCTTATAGCACCACCACCGGCGGCGGACCACTGATCATCAATCATGTTACTTATAAGCCTAATAGGGGTAACCTTATTGTGGAGTACCCAGGTACTCAGCCTGGAAAAATCTTGTCTTTTGTTGGAATGCATATGGATGTGGTCACTGCCAACCCTGATGATTGGGTATGTAAATGAAATTATATTGCTACCCCCTTTTGTTATTTTGGATTTACTATGTAAAGTTGGTTGCTTTTTTTTACTTATGGTGTTAAAGTTTGTGCTACTTTGCTTTATTTTTATATGTTGGTGTTTTAGTGGATACCTAATTGGGAGTTTATAGATGTTGATTTGGCTTATATGAAGTATTATGTGTATAGTGGTGGAAGAAAGTATTCGAATTTTGACTGAAAAGTAGATTGACAGAGAAAACATCATAAACATCAAAAGTTCAAAATTTGAGAAGTTAAATTAGTTTAAATTTTTGAAAGTTGTATAAATAAATAATATTAGTAGTGTAATAGTGTAAATCATTTTGGAAGGATTTGGAGCTTTCTCTGTTATTTGTGAGGGAGATAATCTTTATCTTGTTAAGTCTTTTTTATTTATTACAAAGGGAATCTGCAATCGCTATCCTAAACCGTGCTCCTATGCAATAGCTTGCAAACCACATAGGAGAGGTAACCCACACTAGGCAAGTCCGGTGCGACGAGCTCGAACTAAAAGGAAAATCCCTTACTTTCTTTGGCAAGGGATTTTGAACTTGAGACCTCCAACATGAAAGTCCCAATCCCAAACCACTGGGCCGTCATCCCGAAGGATATCTTGTTAAGTTTTTTTGTTTAATGATTTGAATTTATATGAAAAATGAAACAGGCAACACATTGTTTTGCAATATAATTTGGGAAAGAGGTACCATTTTGAAACTTTTTAATATTCTCCTTGTAGCTTTTTTTTGAGATTTCTTGTTTGTATGGGGGTTATTTGCACCTTCTTGTAATTCTTATGGAGTTGTTAGCATCTTTCTTGATGCATTTAATGAAATTGCTTCATCAAAGAGATTTCTTGTTTGTTATTCTGGTTTAAGTATTTGATTTTCACTTGCCGGAGGTGTTAAGTACAATGGAATTTGATGGATGATGGGGAGTTTACAATTTTTTTCAGAATACCAGTGAACTCTGGTCACTTGTTTTGGTACATCTAGGTATTTTGTGAAGGACTTAACATTCTACTAGATTTTAGTATTTGGAATTTATTTAAATTATGCCATCCAGTGCCGTTTCCTTAACCTTTTGGTTTAGTATAATAACTATTCAAACAGTTTTTTTTTTTGATTTGCACCGGGTGTCCGAGTTTCTTAGAGCCCCGACTAATCTCGGGGGTGCACAGGCCCTCGGCAAGGAGTTTCCCGCAAGTGCACCACGGGTAATTCAGGTTTTACCCAGTCCGATGGTCCTCAGAAATTGTTTGCACCCAGTGGGTTTCGAACTTGAGACCACTATTCAAACTGTTCCATTAAGGATTGTGGGTTATCTTAATTAAGGAGCATTTATCAAGCAGATTATAAGATATAAAGTTGGTCATTCATTGCACTCTTTTTTCTACTTTAAATCTAATTGTTCCTCCTAATTTAAGCTCTGATCATATATATACTAAAATCTTCAGATGTAGTTGTATGAGCTGTCTTGTTCATGGTAAGTTGAATTTCTATAATCTTGCAGTGTGAAGACTAGTTAGTCCATATGGTATAAAGACAGAATTCGTGCGGAGGGGCTTTATATTTTGCACAACCTGTATTTGTTCTGCCAGACATCTCTTTTTGTCTAATACATTACTTATCAAAATATTTTGGTGTCCCGACCAGCTTGTCCGTACCTCTACCATTTTCCTGGGTACTTGCTATCTCCCACCAACACAGGTATCATTGTAACCCATCAAGGCTGAGGTAAATGGGAAGAAATAACTATGGTCTCCCATGATTTTCATCCCACAAATAAATTGCCATTTGAGTGCTAAAGTGTTGCCATCACAATCTAGAAATGTAGCAAAGCTTTGAGTGAGCTCAATATTTTCATTGTACTATTCGATAATAAGTGACAAGTTAGGCTAATTAGTTCACAGATTTGTACCTTGAACTGCTGTTATGTTTGAAAATTTCTCATTTAATTTGAGCTAAAATGTTGGGACCTACTTACGTCCCATTTACAAATTAACTGAAATGGTAACTGTAAGATGTTAACAAAATGGCTGAGAAAGGTGTTGGATAATACTCTCTTCCTTTTCTTGGCACAAATACATTAAGATGATTACAGGTTCATTAAGTAAAATAGCTAGCGAGTAACCCTTTATCCAGCCATGTGGATCATCATAGTTCAGAAAATTTTCTGAATGGAATTTCCATAAGATGGCTGAAGCAGAAAGGAAAATGTGAAACGTTTGAAGGGAACTCAAGTTGTCAAACTTAGGAAAGGAACCTGGAAGATGGAAAGATGACATGGCAGTTTCTGCATTTTAACATAGCTAATCCAAATGCTCTTTCAGCAGCATTCCCAGTTTTTTAATAAGACACTTAAGTTACATCCTGTACATAATTTAAAACTTTACCAGATGTAAGAGAAGAGAAAGAAAAGTGATATTGAACTAGAATGGTTAGTTATTGTCACCGTTTTCTTTTGTATTTGTTTTCTTTAGAGGTTGGAGATTTTTTGAATTTAGATTGTATGAAGAATATAAAGTCATCAAGAAAAATGTACAATCAGATATGCTGTTTCCTCCAGTACTAATTTCACCAAGACATTTTTATTAAAAACCACCCAGATCCATATTGAATGTAGCTGTGCTGCATAAATTAATTTTCCATATATTGCTTCAGATTTGCTTTGGGAAGTTGAGGGTGCGAGGAGGGGAAATTATGCTTGCGCTTGAGAGAAGGAAAAGGATTCCTGTCCTTGACGATGCTGATTGAGCCCAATGGCTCATAGCTTATTTCATCTGCATAATATCATCTGCTTTTAGATTGTACTGCTCTAAAGTAACCATAATTTCAGTAGTAAGAGCACATGACTCACTCCTCTTGTTCAATTACTATGACCGAGGGGTGTATATTCAATGGCCTAGTTTAAATTTGAATGACGTGATGATCATTGCCTTTGCTTGCCTTAGCATTTTTTTTGTAAATTATGCTTCTTCATAAGTCGGCAATGATAATGATCTCTCATATAACAGTAAAACAATTCTATACTCAGGAATTCGATCCCTTTTCATTGAGCATCGATGGTGATAAACTTCGAGGACGTGGAACTACTGATTGTTTAGGTCACGTGGCTCTCGTCTCTGAGCTTATGAGGCGGCTGGGAGAGACAAAGCCACAGTTGAAATCCACGGTGGTTGCTGTTTTCATAGCTAGTGAAGAGAACTCATCTATACCTGGGGTTGGTGTGGATGCATTAGTGAAGGATGGATTGCTTGATAAGTTAAAGCAAGGTCCTCTGTAAGTAACTGTATGCTATGGTATCAAGTTTCGTTGCAGAGACGCAGTGAATTTATTTGTATTGTTTATTTCTCTACATAGATTCTGGATTGACACAGCAGATAAACAACCATGCATTGGTACTGGTGGCAGTATACCGTGGAAACTTCATGTAACCGGAAAGCTTTTCCACAGTGGTCTGGCCCACAAGGTACTATTTTTCTTTCTACTGCTTGACATCTAAGCTCTTCGCGTTTACTTTAAACTTGATGCCCCATCTTGTTGTTTTAACAAGAGATTCCATTGCAGTATAAAAGATGATGAAATTGGAGAAGAAAAAGTATTTATCCATGCAGGAATTTATTTGCACAAGATTATAGTATTGCGTTGATTTTTATCCGACAAATCTTATCATTCTCTTTTACCAAATTTCTTTTGAAAAACAACAGAAACATCATTGCATATGTCTGGTATTATTTTCATCAGCTCCTTTTATCTCCACCATTATGAATGGTAATCCGACATTTTGAAGTACTTGTTAATTAGAAGAAAGTTTTTCTATAAAAGAATGTTGACAGAAGATTCAGAGTTTTTTATGATTATTTTGCCGGACTTACTACCCTATTTATTGAACTGAAGTCCAAATGCTTTTGTGGGTAACTGCCTAAATGCATTTGTGGGAAAATGTGTAGATTCATTGGGCTCTTGTTTTCCTAGATGCATCATGGGATAGAAGCATAGATGCTTCAGGCTCTAGTTCTTTTAGAAGAATCTACGGGGTAGAAGCTAGATGCATAAAGACTTTCCTCCTCATCTGGTTTTTTCTTCTTTTATTTCTTCACTTCATTATTCTCTCTATTCTTCCTTCTTTTTGTCTTCTTTTGTAATTCTTCCTGCAAATTTATTGGAAAATGTGGTATTTGAGCATTGATTTACATGAGAACATTATATTATTAACTATAATGAATACTTCATTTGCATCAAATTCTCCCACACTTAAATATTTACTCCTTCTCGAGCAAAGGAAACAAATAACGTAGTAGAGGAACACTTCAAGCAAAATTATGCAACCTGCAGTAAACAAGAATCAACTAAGACAACCCACAAATTTAAACCTCTAAATGTATTCACATTCACCTATTAAAAACTGAAGTCACAATGTTTCCTAATCCTAAATTTGTCTCGCATGAAGAGAGACAACCACTATATATATATGTGTGTGTATATATATACATGTATGTATGTGTGTGTGTATATATATATAGATATATAAATAGAGAGAGAGAGAAAAGAAAGGGATCAAAAGAAAATCTACATAATTCTCAACAACAAAGTACCTCATGTTACTGAAATGTTTTAGCTGCTTATCTATAGTGTGGCTCTCCACTAATATAGAAATCTTTAAATTGGAATCATGTAGGACTCAAGTACTTTAACACTTGAGCACAATGACCTTTCTCTAACTCTTTTCACTAGTTTCCTTGTTTGGTTTCAAAATGTGTGTGTCAACATTTTCTTTGTTGCATTTCCCTTGTCTTTTAGACCTCAAGACAACAATTTTTTTCTTTAATTCACATGACAACATTTTAGAAAAAAACCAATAAGCTCAATAATCACGCTTTCACCTTTCTTTAACAACTGCTCCCCTACATTTAGTTTTTGCATTCAAATCAACTTTTGAAGTGCCAAAAAAGGGATAGAGTGAACGACTTTTGCATTCTCTCATCTGATTCGGGCCGATCAGATATAAGGAGAATGATACATGCACAATCTTGGCCATACTTCGTAAAAGTAAATATATATTTAATTAAACATATGAAGGAAAATGTTTTCTTACGAAAAATAATCTTTTTGGAAAACAAGTTTTTTACTTATGTTTGAGGATAAATGGAGTGGAAGATTGTGTACTCTAATCCACCAATAAAAAGAAAGCCTTTTACACCCATTCAGATTCAAATTGTATCGGAGCACACCCAGATGTCTGAAACTTGAATTTCTAATGAGTTTTTCCCATTTCCTATAGAAATGATCTGCTTCTTTTTTCAGGAGGAAATAGAAATTGACATCCACTCCTTTCATAAACTAGAATCCCTGTTGGAGAGTGCCAATTGTTATGTTCCCATCTGCTCACATCTGAACTTTTTGGTACCTATGTTATCCTCACCTTCAAATCTATGTACAATGCTTCTCTGATTTTTGTTTTGCTGTCCTCCTGTACATGCCTATGATTGGACTTTAGAAAGCCACCTGCTCTTCTTTACATCATCAGCATATGTGCTCTGAAATTTGGGAAATCAGGCTATAAGGAAGTGAATAGCTGTTATCCATGAATTTTTCAGTTTTGTTGGCTAGGTCATCCCATCCGCTATCATTTTCTTGAAGTATGAGGGATGGTCATCTAGACCCTTGTAATGCCACAAATATGTATTTTTGTTCCCTGAACTTCCACTTCCTGAGTATGTTACCATGGCCTATGGAAGCCAAGTGGAGTAATTGACACAACCAGAGAAGCAATTTTCTGGCAATGTTCAATCTGCTAATTGAGTTTATCCTGTGTTCCACCCACTTGTACCAACTTTCTGAATCTGCCTTGGTCTGGCTCTCTGTGATGTCATAAGACTTGTTACCTGCAATGAAAAGAAATTCTGCTTTTCATTAATGCACTGACTTAAGTATTATTTACTCAATCACTAGAGATGCATGATTGACGGAAAAACAAAGGCTCTTCAGTTGAGTTTGAATTGGAGAGAAGGGAGAGCTACCCTTTACTTGTGAAACCTCCTTGGATCAATACAACTTTATGTTCTGGAATACAGTAAACATTGATACCTTTTCTCTTTGTAGAAGCCTTTTAATACTCCAAAGTGTTTGTAACTTTGTACAAAATGTATGACAAATGTTTAGGCTATCAATCCTCTGGAGCTTGCTATGGAAGCACTCAAAGAAATTCAGTCCCGCTTCTATAGAGACTTCCCTGCCCATCCTAAAGAACAAGTTTATGAATTTGCTACACCATCGACCATGAAACCAACTCAGTGGTTTTGTAAGTTCTCAAGTCTTAGTAGGATGAATTTGAAAATTTGAGCTTATCTTCTCTAGTTGTTTTTATGTGCTAAATTATATGCTCACCCAGATCCTGGGGGTGGAATCAACCAAATTCCTGGCGAGTGCACTATTTCTGGAGATGTTAGGTAAGTTTCTTCTTCAAAGCCTCCTTGAGATCTTTCATCAAATGATGATATCTAATCACATCTGTTTCTTTGCAGGTTGACTCCATTCTACAGGTATGTATTTTGTTCTGTATTATTCCTTCTCTGTTCTTCATAAAGAGGATTTATTTAATAGGAAATATCGTAGAGGTCTCCTACGCTATTACGCATTACATTCTCTTTTTTAATCTGGAATTTTAGTTCTCTCTCTTTGTATGTGGCTTTTTTCAATCTCTGGAAAATCAAAAGCTTTTTGGCTTCTGTCTCAAAACAAGAAATGAACAGCCAAATTTCTTGAAAATAGTAGGAATTCTAATAATGCATCTTTGTTCAGTGTATCAGATGCTATGAAGAAATTACAAGAATATGTTGATGACTTGAATGCCAACATTGAAAAACTTGATTGCCGAGGCCCTGTTTCAAAGTATGTTCTGCCAGATGAGAACTTAAGGGGAAGGTATGCTATACTCTTATTCGAAAAGATGAGAAATCATATGATCACTTGGAATTTTCCGTAAAAGCTTGAGCTCAATTTATTTCTTCCGTAATTCATTTTTTCATTTTTTTCTTCTAACTTTTTATTAGTAACTAATATTCCACTTTAATACCCACCAGAATCACTATAAGTTTTGACGAAGCTTCGTCTGGAGTTGCTTGTGATCTCAATTCTCGGGGGTATCATGTACTATGCAAAGCTACCGAAGAGGAAGTTGGGCATGTAAAACCATATTCTATAACTGGTACTTTGCCATTGATAAGGGATCTGCAGGTGCGTAACTTCTTTCAAATTCACTTGTTTGGTTTTCTAGAAACTCAAATTTGCCATATCTTATTCATTATCTGTTGGCAGGATGAGGGTTTCGATGTTCAAACATCTGGCTATGGTACAATTTCCATTTTTGTATTTCCATCATTTTCTTTTCCCTTTGTTAGATGTAAATTTAGTGATTTTCTGAATGAATAAGACAATACTATCAGGACTGGGTGTCTTTTCTGTATATACCATGAAAATGTTCCTTGCTATCAATCAACTTGGATGCAAGCTTATGTGACCAATCCCTCAGGCTTTTTCTGTTAGGAAGAACAGTTTCAAACTTCCAATTGGCTATTCGTTGGTGCCAAGTTGCCAACAAGCTTGAGTAGTAAATGTTCAATGGTTAAGTTAAAGACTAGGAATGCAAAATATTGACTGAACTTGCATGCCTAACTATGTAGGAGACGGGTGCATTTTTAACATATTCCTTTTTTCTTTCATCTGGTTTTACCTTTCTCTTCACCTTTTTTTGGCATTGGATATTAGGATATCCTGAGTTGGTGATCCATGGCCTGTTATTAATCACAGGTTCCCTTTCCTCAAAAGAGAAATTGCCAAACCTGGTTTTGTCCACCTGGAGAGTTTCTTAAAATTTGTACCATCTCCTGTCATATCCCTTCAGATTTAGGTTTAGTTCATGATGGATAATCCAATTATATGCTTGGCAAGCTCCCTTGTACATCCAGAATATTCTTGATTGGGAAGATGCGACTTTTACCACATTATTATAGACTAGATATGGCTTCAAAAATCACCCTCCAGTGCCTTACGTGTTCTGAACTGCATCACAAAGAACCAAGGTATCTTCAGCTCATGTACCCTGCGCTTCATTTCCATCTATAAATCCCCTGCTCCAACTCATTTGTGGAGCTTTGTTCAGCGTATAACTAAGACCCTTCATAGATTGTCGGCGTGTGTAACATATTCTCTTACTTTGACACAATTGCATTTGCTTAAAATTTTTCTGTGCAATTCATTTCCTTGTTAATATTGTCTGATTCTTTTTTCTTGTTATTAATTGAGTCTAATAAACTTTTTGAAATACAGGCTTAATGGCTACATACCATGCAAAGAATGAATATTGTCTACTGTCTGACATGTGCCAAGGTTACCGGGTCTTTGCAAGCGTCATCTCACAGTTGGAAGATTGATATGAGGTTTGTTGATGTTACAATTCAGACTGATCGATAGAATAAAGTTTTTGATATAATACATGAAAAGTAGCTCTTGCTGTTGACTCATGCTATACTAGTGCTGGTTCTATGTTGAATCTGTGACTAATCTTACTACTTGAGATGACGTTTTAACTTATATTTGAAGTCAATTTAAGCTTGTTAGAAGTAAATCCCCAGCATTACAGTATCATTTGTTTGTCATTAGTCTTTCATTAGTATCAATTGTGCCTGTTCCTATGTTACTTTAATAAGTTGATTCGAAGACAATCTTTCCTCTCCATTTACTCGTAACAATCTTTTCTTCAGCGGAAGACGTCTTCCGAATGACATAATTGTCCGACACTATGTTCGTCGATCTTCAAAGAAAATTGACTCCTCCTACTCCTCCTCCTGATGGATAGGATCCTCCTTGGTCTTTCTTTCACTAATAGTCTCACCATTTTCTATCCCATTCAAGATGGGTTCTTTTCCCCTGGTATTCTTTGGTCTCAAATGGTTTTGTATCTATTTGGTTCTAATAATATGAGGTTTGCTAAAGAATCCCGTTCAATACAAAAGCAACACAATTTATTTAGGTAGATACTTGCATGCAATAGGTGTTATACATGAAAGAATAAAATTTTGAAATGACAGATATTAGATATGTTATTATGGGTCTTAACATTAAATATTGAGTTACAAGTTATAGCGATAGATTTGTTGCAACTTGCAACATTTTAGGGAAAAAAAAGAAAATATTTCTATTTTAAAAAAAAAAGCAAAAAAATGTAAAAAAAATAATTATTGAAATTAATGATTAGATTTAATTTCTCATTAAATTAGGGTTATGGACCTATCATTTATTTGAATTCCATATTTATATACCAATTCAGTTATAACTCGTTATATAGAAGTTCAATTAGTTTTTTTTTACTCCTTATTTTACTCTCATGATCTTAGTGCGGAGTGAGGGATGTGTGGCAAGATGTCTAATATTCGCCAGTTAGTGGACTCTCACTCCACTTCTATTAAGCACTTAGAGCAGCAGATGAGCCAGTTGTCAACTTCACTGAATCAGAGAAAGGTCGAGGCTCTTCCTAGCGACACAATTCAGAACCTGAAAAATGATGGTCACTGCATGGCCGTGACCATAAGAAGTGGTAAGGTACTCCTTGATCCGGTTCCAGCCAGAGATGACAGTACAGTTCAGGTGGGTAGCAAAGCGGCTGGCTCCAGTGCGACACATACTGATGAGGTAGTTAAAGAAGCAGTCGTGACACCTGATGATGCTGAGATAGTTCAAGACCCCAGGGGATCTGACAAGCCAGAGGCACAACCTTTGCCAACTGTTCCTAACCGCTACCACCATTCCTATAGAGGTTGAAGCAGAAGGCAGAAAATGACAAGTTCCAGAAATTTTTGGAGATGTTAAAGGAATTGTCAGTTAACATACCCTTGGTAGAGACACTTGAGCAGATGCCCGGTTATGCTATGTTCATGAAGGACTTAGTGACTAAGAAGCGAACGATCACAGCCGAGTCGGCCGGGAACCTTCACCATTGCAGTGCAATTGCTACTAGATCACTGGTCGAGAAAAAGGAGGATCCTGGAGCTTTCACTATCCCGTGCACAATCAGGGCTTTTGATTTTGCATGGGCTCTTTGCGACTTGGGTGCCAACATAAATCTGATGTTGCTAGCGGTATACAGGCAGCTAGGCTTGGGAGCTCCCACACCTACGACTATGAGGCTACTCATGACAGACAAGTCAGTCAAGCGGCCCGTGGGAATTCTATGCGGTATGTTGTTCAAGGTGTGTCGTTTCATTTTTCCTGCAGATTTTGTTAGTTTGGACTGTCAGGTCGATTTTGAGGTTCCTATCATCCTTGGGAGACCATTTCTAGCTACCGGCAGGGCATTGGTAAATGTGGAACGCGGTGAGCTGACCTTCAGACTAAACTCAAAGGAAGTCAAGTTCACCATATGTGCTTTTATGAAACGACCCAGAGAGATGGTAGTGATGTCGATCATGAACTTTTCGAATGATGGTATGACTGATTATAAGGGCACAGTGCAAGCGTTACAAGGCAGGGGTACCAAACCCTATGTGCCAAGAAAGTTGGACCTGGATTTATAGAATAAACCATCCCCACCTGTTAAGTCGTTTGTTGAGGAGCCTCCGATTGTGGAGCTCAAGAAATTGCCGCAACACTTGAGGTATGCTTTTCTTGGTGATAATAACAATTTACCTGTGATTGTGGCTGCTGATTTACAGGAAGATCAGATGATGAGAAGATGACATTGCTGGGGGTCCTGCAGAAGTTCAAAATGGCAATTGGGTGATCCATTGCAGACATTGTGGGGATTCCGTCAGGCATATGCACACACAAGATCAAGTTGGAGGACAATTGTGTGCCTAGCATTAAGCATCAACGCAGGCTTTACCCACCCATGCAGGAGGTTCTGAAAAAGGAGATCATCAAGTGGTTAGATGTTGGGGACATATACTCGATCTCTGACAGTCAGTGGGTCAGCCCAGTGTAGTGTGGGCCAAAGAAAGGAGGTATGACAGTCATCACCAATGACAAGAACGAACTAGTCTCTTCACGTCCGGTAACTGGCTGGCGAGTTTGCATAGACTATAGGAAGTTGAACAGATGGACCTTGAAGGATCATTTCCCCATGCCTTTCATGGACCATCTGTTAGACCGACTGGCAGGCAGAGGGTGGTACTGTTTCCTGGACGGGTATTCGAGCTACAATCAGATATCCATAGCTCCCGAGGATCAGGAGAAGACCACTTTTACTTATCCATATGGGACGTTCGCATTCAGGCGAATGCCCTTTGGGTTGTGCAATGCTCCAGCCACCTTCCAACGGTGCATGATGTCGATATTTTCAGACATGGTTGAGGACATACTTGAGGTATTCGTGGATGACTTCTCTGTGGTGGGTGAGTCATTTGATGATTTTCTTCTTAACCTTAGCAGGGCTCTACAACGTTGTGAGGAAGCAAACCTGGTCTTGAACGGGAAAAAAGCCACTTCATGGTTAAGAAAGGAATCGTCCTTGGTCACAAGATCTCGGCACGAGGTATCGAGGTAGTGTTATATCCCAGTTTTGGCGAAAGAGAGATACTGACGTTTCAATACGATGAGGCCAAGCTTGCTATCGTAACGATTAAAATTCCTAAGTACGTTTTCTAGGAAAAGAAAAATGTAAAGTCGAACCCTCCACGAGTTGCCTACGTATCCAAAAGAATCAAGCCATACGTAACTTCCTTACATGAAATAAAGGAGGAAGAAAATTTTCTAATAAAGTAACCGAAGCCGATATAGGCCGCCTATGTATCCCATCGAGGGAATCAGGTCATAACATGGTTCAAATTACAAGTAAATGGAATTTTACCAAAATTGCTACTAAGAGACCAAACCCGATAGGGGTTTCCTCCGTAT
>JBCEWC010015581.1:0-13645 GCA_038996855.1 Solanum aculeatissimum
TTAATTAATTAACTCAATTATATTAATCCATAATATTTATTTGGACTAATATATTTTGATTTAATATAATTTGAATCCTTTTATAACATTTATATTTTAATAAATTTTATATGATTACAGACTCACTTCAAAATTTAAATGTTATGAGTTTGTATTTCAAATTTACATTACAACTTCATTTTTTTTTAAAGAATATTTTTATTATGATATTGATTTGGATTGTTCATCAATCACTTGATGTTGTCGTAGCCCTACAACTTTATTATCAAATATGTAGAGAATTGAGATGGTGAAGTTTATTGTAGGCTTGTAAACATAACAACTGAAAATTAACATATACTATCTCACTTGATTAAATAGTTTACAACTTACAGTGACATGGAGAGTAATTAACTCAAAATTTTATTTATTTATTGGTAATTAACGTGATGATGAAGGTTTGCAAAGCACAATTCAGAAAGAAAAACTTGTGTCCATTTACATACACATGAATGGATTAACATAATGTGTTTGTGTGGCGGAATAGTAAGTACTCCTTTATCCTAAACCAAAAGTCTCGAGTTTGAGTCCCCTTAGTATGGAGTCGCCTTTGTTAGTGAGTGCTTAGAAACTTCTTGACACGAATCTAGGGTACCGGATACCGGGTGGAAACCAAAAAAAATTCTTATTATTGATGATAGGAAAAGTATGAACATATTTGTCCACTCAAATCAGGGGATCGCTGTCCTAATGAAAATTCATGAGCCCTAAGGCAAGTTTGAGACTGAATAAATAAGCTAACACGATAAAGACGTTGGACATTGATGAGTCGCGGAAAACAAAGCTAAGGCCACCACATTATTTTGTGTATAGATGGAAGAACATCCCTTTCTCCAGCTCTCTTGTATTGGACATCTGAAAATTGCATACATATGAATGCAGCACAGAGGACTTCTTTTAATTGGTGCATAACTAATACAAAACCACAAAAAAGAACTTAATAAACCAAAAATGAAAGAAGTTAAGTTGAAGGTGGGAACCTGGAAACTAGCTCTTCTGATAGGTTGGTATAGGCACTCCTGAATCTTTTGACAGATTCTTGTAAGCATTTTGCAATCTCCGCGTTATAGGTCCCACTCGACCATCACCAACTATACGTCCATCTATTTTGACAACCTGTCCAGTGTGCACCAATAAGTTAAACGCCAGAATGCTCAGTGCTAAGATTCAGACGCCAGCTTGGAGAACTGAACACACTTTTGAGTGATGAGAAATTTATCTATAACCCGCAGACTCAAAATAATCTACTTTGACAGGCCAAAATTGCGTGAATTAGAATTGAATCCAATTGAAAACCAACCCGAGGATCCTCAGGTAAACATATTAATTGAATTTTTGAAGGAAACAGTTGAATTTCTGTATGAATGAGTCAGCCACATGACACTAAAGTTTTAATTCAATTTAACATACCGGACTCAGTTCCCCCATAGTTCCTGTTGTCCACACCTGCAGGAAGTTCAAAGCATCATATTAAGAGGAGGCAAAAACAGAAAAATGACGAGGATCATCAACAGTGACAAAAAATGGTTGTGGTGATGGTTGAGTCGTAGTTCACTGATGATCGTAAAAATGAAAATGAGAAACTTCAGCTTAACACAAACATTTCTCAACATTAATATAGCAAGAAACAACTAAAACCAAAGAGGAGGGCATCTCTAAAGCAAGTAGTATCACCAATAAAGGAACAGAAAAAGCATAATCTGTTGAAATTAACTTTGCTAAAAGGTGTTCTACGAGCGCACAATTTACACTCTCAAATTACAGATTTAAGTTGCAGTGCGAAAATATCCTTATTGCTTTGAGTCAGTGAGAAAACAAGAAAGTGGACATCTTTCATGCATAATGATCGTGTGGACTAAAGAGTGGGAAAACTGAACTCTCCTGAGAATGCTCAGAACATGTTTAATTCATTAATGTCAAGAGTAAGAATCAAGAAGCTTGTATTTTGTATATCAATGAATTCAAAAAGAATTCGCATAGAAACCAAATGAGATGAGAGTCTCGATCATTGTAGCTATCAAAATGGTTAATCCCTTCATGAATCATACATTTAGTACAGTGATTACCTAGTCCATCAATACTATATAGACATAGATTTCAAAGTTGATAAAAAATAAAGATAGAAACCTCATTTAAAAAGTAATAATTGTGACTCTGGACACCAGTGATAAGATTCGAAGCAAAACACTGGCCATAAGGAATTTGTAAAAGCTGTTGGTGTATTTACGAAGAACAAATATCAAAATAAGTGAATTTACCCCTAAATATATGTAATCTCTTTTTAACTATTTGTAGTTACACTAGTTTCGGCACAGAGATGCAAAACATAGAGGTTTTTCACCTGACTTTTATATTCAAAATAAAATATGCTATGAAATTGCAAACAAGAAAAGGGCCCAAATAGCCACAAGCTTCCTAAATATGGGGGTATTGTGACAGTGCCACCCCAAACACTAGTGCACTACTGCTGCTCTATTCAATTTTGCAGATGCAGTAGATGCTTTAGAAAAGCTATTTAAGTTTAAATAAAGCTTGTTAGGGAATGGTTTTGTCCAGAAAGTGGAGTAGGTCAAATTTTATGATAAGGAGGAAACATACACTAAATGCTCCCTAAAATTTTATTCATGCAAGGTGCAATTAGTTCCACCTGTGTTAAAATCCTTCATTTGATTAATTTCTTAATCAGCTTCCTTGGACACATGTAGCAATGATAATCCACAATGAGTGAAGCACATCTTTAAGAGAAAAGATGTTGTCGTTTAATGCTTGAAACAAATTTCCTAGGCTTGTCAAAGATCTAAGTCATAGTTAAAAGTACACACCTCATCGGCAGTATGAAATTCTGATAAGCTAATTCGTCGCTCTTCTAAAGCTAAACTTTCCTTCAGCACCAGCTCCATGACCTGCAAATTGGATTGTTGATCACCCAGCAGATAACTCTACAAATTCATTACTTGACCAAAGACTAGATGCCATGTTATTTGGACCTATGCCACTCTGGCTGCATTTGTCATCTAATAAAGACATTGGATGGTTGCCAACAAAATGACTTTTTATCCTTCAAATCCAACAGTCATCTCAAAATAAATTGGGAAATTAATACCAAGAATCCATCACTAAGAATCGTCATATCATAAGTTGGTCAGCAGCAGATATTATTTCCTAAAGGGTGGTTCAGAACAAAATATTATGTTATGTGAACTAACATGGTAATATTTTTGGTTTACTTGGGATGGAAAATTGGAAATTACATTATACAGCTCAAATAGTGTAGGGGCATTAATTGTGCCAAAATCCATGTTCTTCCGACAGGGATAGAAAAAAGATGGAATTTCAGAAAATGAAATTGCTCAACTGTGAAGGGCGGGGCGTGGGGGCATTGCGCAAGCATTTATAGCCAGAGTCTGAAAAAGATTGGGTTCTGCTCCAGTTAATTTAGACAGAAACTAGCTCTTTTATAAATGTACTAACACAACTGAGCAAGTTAAAAGAAAAGAAGAATAGTTCAGCATGCAAATGCATGATCCGTACTGTTCGTTTGAAAAGGGAGAGAGAGAAGACATAATATTGAACACAACAGAAAGATAAATATCAATTGATAAATCTTCTGAAACTTACTGCTGATCTAGTTATGCCCGGAAGGCAATAATCAGCATGAGGTGTCACCACACGCCCTTTCTTCACTAAGAACTGCAAAGGGTAAAAACATAAGTTTTTATCAAAGATAGGAGATTGACAAGAAACACAAGATCTGATGGTTGGTAATAAAGTAAAAAGAAAAAAATGCCCAAACAATTGGAAAGGACATGCAATGAGTTTTCTGGTATTGCCACCAAACACAGGCAGATATTACAGAAGAAAGGAAGAATCTGTTTGAAAGGAAATGCAATGTCCAAGATCTGATGGTTGGTAATAAAGTAAAAAGAAAAAAATGCCCAAACAATTGGAAAGGACATGCAATGAGTTTTCTGGTATTGCCACCAAACACAGGCAGATATTACAGAAGAAAGGAAGAATCTGTTTGAAAGGAAATGCAATGACCTTCCCTAAAGTGTGGCTTGCCTCCTGAGGGATAGACATTGGGAACCTCAAAGATAAGGAACTATAGGAGCCAGGAGGTGAATTAACTTACTATATTTGTAGCATTAGTTTCTGACACATAGCCATCTTTATCAAGCATGATCGCATCATCAGCCCCAGCATTATTACCTTCTATCTGCACCAGAGGAGAAACTGCTGTCAATTACAGCCAGGTGGATGGATGCACACAAATCATAACAGTGTGGTAGTGCGACAAAGACAAGAAACAATTGCAATTTCTAAAGTATTCCCAGCCTTCACCAAACCAGAGTTGCCTTTATATTTTCACATAATATAATGATCACAATGTTAAATTATCAAGAAGTATTTAACGTTCAGCTACCAAACCATAAAACAATTCTTCTGTCATCCCAATTCACTGTTTATGTCCAACATTTTTACTTACATTGATATTTTTTATTGACATTTAAACATTTCATAATTCTAATTAGGGAGTGGGATAAACATTTGTACTTCCAGATTTCCAGCTGATCCATCCATGTTTAGCTGCATAACTATAAAATTCTAGCTGCATAACCAATCACTTTGACTCCAAAAGTAAAATTGCTGTAATTTCGTAATATAAAAGATTTAAAATGCAGAAGGTGAGATAAGAATCTGCAAACAATATGAGTTTTAGGATCGCAACTACAACTTTTTCACAATAGAACGATTATGTGAATATTGTATTGGTTTGCATAGCTCAAACTCTGAAGAGAGAAAAATACCTTTGCAAGAATGTTGTTGAGAAGGTTGTTATGGTGAATCTTTGAATCCAAATTCTGCAAAGGAAACAAGAAGCCGTTGATTTAATACAATGGGTTACCCCAAACACAGATTTTATTAACAGTGGTCAAAGGCTCAGAGTAAGATGAACTTCAACGCTTTTTCTCTTAAAAAATAGTTCAAGGAATTATATATTGCCTTTCTCAATCCTTAGCCTTAAGATAATTGCAGCAACAGAAAAGAAAGTTATTCCACATCATTAAATAGGAGGCATAGATCACTTAGATACCTTAACCAAGGCTAAAATATAAATAATGAGAAGAATTCACAATCCTTGGCCAACATCATCTTGTGGGCTTATGGACATGGTTGGGAAGGAAGTGCATTAAATCATGGCTACATTCTCAGCAACACATCACCATCCTTACTTGGACTCAGGTATCAAGTTTGTTCTAAAGGTACTCTAGAACAGGGTATTGATTAAGCTAATAGAGCATACAACAACAACAACATACCCCGTGGAATCCCACAAGTGGGGTAATAGAGCATGAATTTTTAAAATTGGCTCAAGTCTTAGTGGAAAAGCGTTTTGATGGAATTTGAAAGAACAGGTATACACATGATGGTGTTAGAGTCTAAATAAACTGAAAATAGAGGACAGTAACACATTGTCAGATTCTACCGTTCTTTTATTTTTCCTTAATTTCGGGCAGACTGAAGTTTTTTTTTTTTTTTTGATAAAGAATTTCAGGCAAATGAAGTTCCTCAGGAAACCACAGCATAATCATGCTTTATGATGGTTATCTAGACTATAACTGACAAAATGTCAAGTTGTCAATCACCATTTTAAGACAGGATCACTATTAACAAGCACTTTACCATTGAATTATAAGATACAAAAAACAAGAACGAAGTTGTTTCACCAGATATTTGCACTTGAAGATGCTACTGAGTAGAAATTTGATTCTGGTTATTACTCAAAGAACCAGCTACTTTGAAGATGCTACTGAGTAGAAATCTGATTCTGGTTATTACTCAAAGAACCAGCAACTTTAACTAATTAAGCACAGAAGAGGAAATGTGAAAAAAAAAAAATCTGGTGTAGTATTCATCATATAATCGAATCGCAACTATATGATATGGGGTTCAACAAAAAAAAGAACTCAGGTCTTTTCCTAAGGTGATGTCAGGCCAAAAATGCATATTTTTAGCCAGTAATTGCCTCACATGTAGTATTTTTATTTGTTTTTTTTAGCATGAATTTTATAGATTGTGCTTAATAGTGAATTTTATGAAGATGAAGAGATTTGGAGCCAAAATGAATTAGAGAGGAAAATTATAGAAGGGAATCAAGTAGGCACCTTAATGAATTAAATTCAATATAATAATTTTTTTTTGATAACCGAGAAATCCATCTGTGGTCCACCCTTTGGACCAACCACAACTTTCTAAACTTGGTGGATAATGGGCCTGCCCCTCTACCCTTCTCCACTTAAATACCAGGCTTGGATTTGCTTTGCATGGTGTGGGACTTGAACCTGTGAACTCAGCCACAAATCCTCCACCCTTTGCGCTAGGCCTTGGGGGCAAATTCAATATAATAATATATTATATATTTATACAGAAAAGTGCAGAAATAAGGAGAATTTGAATGGAAATATACAATCTGCCATGTGTCAGCATCTTAAGCGGCGGCGGCAATTTATGCAGCATATGTACACATGCAGAACCTAATTCATTTGAATTTTCCAATTTGTTTTGGACTTGATTATTTTGTTTGGGACTTTTTCCTACACCTATAAATATTCCATAAAATCTATTTTTACCCAACTTTTGACCTAGAAAGAACTAGGGAGCCGTTGGGGAGGCCAGAGAACTTGGTTTCATCTTTTCTAATGATTTATTGTAATTGTTTCCCTGTCTATGTGTAGTTAAACTTCTCGTTCTAGGAAGTTGGGAAATGGAACCTTAGGCTAGAACGAAGAATATAAGGAATGAAATTTAATTTCTAACAAGATTTAGAGTTAAATTCGCGGGTAAGATAGGGATATACCTAGATCGCCTTGTTTGGTTCAAATACAGAAAGATAGTGTAATGCTTCATAATTGGTTAAATCAATCCACGTTCAATGATGTAGTTAGGTTTTCAATTTTGGTAAACAGTTGGAGGGTTGGGAGACCATGACCATATTATCACAACCCCATGAATCAACAACTAGATGATCAAATAAGTTTATGAAATTGATACTAAACATCATTGTTAGTTATACCATAATCCTAGATCACCTCTCTTTTCTTGGTTAATTGTTCATTAATTATTTTATCTTTATTTTTAGTCTAATTAATATAAAATCATCATTAAAATCTACTGCTTGAATAAATAGTTAGAATTAGTTTAATTTAATAAATAGTTAATCGACAAGAGTCTCAGTGGGTTTGACACCAAGCTCCTAAAAAGAGCCACTTTATTGCTTGCATGACCGCGTAAACTTACGTGTGCGTTTGGACACAACAAGTTTCAGGGTTATACTCCCCCTCCCTGCAGGCTGCAATAAATCAAACAAAGGATTGGGGGAATGCTGAGTTATCAACAAAACCACAACTTCCCTCAAAGATGCTCTGCCCACTGGTATACGAATCTTTAGATGAATGGAAATCGATTTACCAGTAAGGATAAAAACAAAATAATTTTTTAAGCCAAGAAACGTGGGCATGGAAGTGGCATAGAATCTCGTGAAATTACTAGGCTCAACTAGAAGAAATATCTTACATTTGGTGAATTACGACGCGTGGTTGCTGTCACTAACATTAAGCCCTTTTCATTGTCATAGACTGGAGGTTTCCATTCAGCAAGAACTTCAAAAAAGGGTATAATAAAAATATGAGAAGGAGGATGGCAAATAAGAGTTTAGCTACACCAGTACAGTACAGAAAATTTTCTTTTACTTTTTATTGACATTGAAAATTCAAGGATGGTCTTAATCTATTTCTTGGTATATCTCTTTTCTATTTTTAGGCTATTCATCACCAAGTACGGATGTGTGTATATGTGTATGTATGTATTTATATATATGTGTGTATGTATGTACTTATAGAGATAGATAGACAGATAGAGAGATAGAGATGGATAAAGAGAGAGAGAGACAAATGCAGTCCAGGAAAAAGGTTTGCTAATTCATTATCAAAAAAAGAAAAGGTTTGCCGACTAGTTTGCAGTATTCTTAATTCAGACAACTTCAGGCAACTGTAACTTAGATACAAGAACTCTTAAACAAGAGTAGTTCATAATAAAACAATTTTCATGCTTACAAGATGACAGTGTAGGCTGAACCCTGACATAGTGTCATGCAGAGGAACAAAGAAAGAGCTTACGAAGTAGGCATTCAGACAATAAAAAAGATAGAAGGCATCTAACCAACTAAAGTACATCCATAACGATTGAATGCTGGGCTCATTCCCGAGGTTACCTGATGATAAGAACATGAGAATACTAAGGACGAGAGTGAAAGAGAACTAGAAGTAAAAACATAATATGACCTAACTTCCAGGCATGAGTTTATATCAGATTCCAAAATAAAGATTGAATACAAGAATAGATAGTAATAGCAATTCTTAAGATTCACCTTTTTACCACGTGTCAATGTTAGTCGGATATGTGCATTATCAAACATTCCATTTCTTAAAAGAGTCTTGAAAATAGCTTCTTTCACCTGCATATTCTTGCATCAAGTCACAAGTTCTAAAAACAATATTCCCTCCATTTAAAAAAGAATGGCCTAATTTGACTTGGCAGAGAGTTTAAGAAAATAAATAAGGCTTTTTAATCTTGTGGTATTAAATTAAAAGTTATGTCAAATGTACTAAAATGTTCTTTACTCTTGTGGCCTTAAATATGCCACGCGGAAAGCTGAAACTAAAGTATTACCAAAAAAAAGAAAGAGGTCATTCTTTTCGAAACAGACTAAAAAGGAAAGTAGGTCATTCTTTTTTAAACTGAGGAAGTACTATATTTTGTAATGAAGAAATCAAAAGCTTAGAGGATCTGGACCCAAACAGGGGATTGCCACAGCATTTTACCTCTTCGCGAGCTGGTACATTGCTGAAAGCTAGTGCTTTTGCAGAGTCGAACAACCTGAGAAAAGGAAACTTAAATGTAAATTCAGAGCAAGACAAAGCATTTCATAGATACGGCAAATTATTCTGTGATTCAGATCAAAGAAGCTAAATTGTTTCAAAACTGATATTCATGAAACTTTATCTTCACTGATTATCCTATGTCATCTCTTATTATGGTGTCAGGATAGGTCGTTACATTGAGAAATTCTTACACTTAGGACTTGTAATTCATTTGCATAAATGCCCTATCTGGCGTGTCTTGACTAATTTGATTCTCAAGTTATGCAAAGCATTATCTTTGCTTTGGAGTTACTCATTCACAGGTTGTTCCGTCCATGCTTCATCTTCTTCACACATTTGCTGTTATTTCTTTTATTATGCCCCCTCATTATAGTGTCCATGCAAAACCGTCCAAAACTTATATTTTTCCTCTATATTTTACGTCAATACGCCAACTTAATCACTTTATTCTCTTCACAACAGTTAAATCTGATTCTGTCTATAGGTTCAAGTCAGTGCAGGTTCCCTATCTAGTAACCACCCTGAACAGTTTGATCTGGATCTCTCATAGCCCTACATAAACATAAATGATTATACCTCAAATTCCTGTTTTGCAAAAATTCTTGCAATCACCTAGCTGACATTTATTGATCTTTTATTTTGTACAACCTGATCCTATATTTTATGCAGCGAAGGCATCTCATGTCCAAGTACCTTACCATAATGACGAGGTATAGATTTGATGATATACAACTTAAGTGGAAGATATTTGACAAACTATCTTGTGCTGAAACTAATGGATGATTCTTTGTTGTTGATATTGGTTGATACTTATCCAGATAGACTTGACGCCCATGAAACGACAAAGTACATTGTTTAGAGACTTCCTTCCGTAGCAAAAGATAGGACTGTAATCTGTGGTTTGTGAGCTTTTTTGTTTTTTTAATGTACTTTTGTTCTTACCTGTATACTCTCATCATTTACAACATCAGTTAAGACCTCCATAAAAAGAAGCCCAAGGTACTATACTCTCACTGCCACTGAAAATAGTAACGGAACACAAAAGGACTGTTCTAAATTGTACCACAGTGCGGTGTCGCTAGAAGATTAACGAAACTACTGGTGTTGCTGGAACAGTAACTGGGAAAAAAGAGTAAAGCCATCGAAATGATTGCTACAATAGTTAGACCATGAAAGAGAGAAATTTTGGTCGTGCCACCACCTGTCAGTAGGCGAAAGCTACTCAAGTCAACCAAAATTTTAGGGGGCTTTGAGATATACGAGGAAAATAATAAAAGGCAAAGAGAATAAATAGATAACTTGCGGACAATGGTTATACCTCTTACAATCACATCTTATATCTGACTAATAGGGACTAATTTAGCACTGGTTGCTGTCACTTACCTATCTAAATGCTCCTCAAGCTTAAATACCTTTCCACAGTACACTCGAAGACCCTCCCAAACTGCATCACCACCTTGGACAACTGAATCAAATACTGAAACCTAGAAAATATCTTGCAGTTATCAAAAATTGAGAGCTAGTTGAGCAGGAGAGCAGAAAGAACAGAAATTTTTCGAATATCAATCTTGGTAAACTACGTTACCATTTTACCTTTGCAGTCTCACGAGGCACAATCTCAGTACCAACCCATGCAAGCAGCTTCTCATTAGCAGGAACAGGAAGACTAGGATATGTTGAGTTCACGTAAGAAGACGAAGATCGTCTAGCATGACGCTTAAGCATGTTATAAAAGGGTAGGCTTTGCTCCAACAAATCGTACAATGATGTTGGAAATGGCTGAAAAATTTTAGAAGGAAAAACTATGAGCAAATGTCTTTCACTTGATATTTAGCTGTACTTCAGGATTATTTAGAATGTTCTAGGAAAGAAGCAAGCTGCTAGAAAAATCGAAACAATTTAGACTAACAACTAACAGGTTCAACTTTCATAAGATTAATTTTGAACAAAAACAACAGATGACTGGCAGGCGTGGGACATGAAAGACACTTTGTTTAATAGCTTTCCCCATTTCAAATTGACTAAGCACAATACATCTCTGCAAATCAGAATAACATATGAGCTGTGGGCTAGTAATGCTGGGAAAAAAAATCATATGCAATCCTACTTGGTGTCCCTCTTCTTTATTTTGTAGCCTGATGGCACTAAAGACGAGTTTCAAAATGTCACTATAAAACTTTGTTTAATCATTAAAATTTTGGGCATAACCAAATAATAACCAAGGATCTGTGAACCCTATACCATAGGGTATTTCTTTGCTGGAGCGAAACCTGTTGAGTTATGCACACTTTTATACCACCATGGTGCCCAGATGCCATCAAATGGTTTTGGTCCAGCTTCCCACCTGAAAACTCCAACGAGCTTGAGATTTAGGTATAGTTGAAGTTGTTTAACTCCAGAGAGATGATTTTCTTCTGATAAGGTAACATAATTTCATTAATATGGTAAATTTTCCATATATCAAAAAGTAGTCTGCACAAAAAATGTCTCTCTACAAAGTACAGAAAATCTTCTAGACTGGCGGCAACTCCAGATGGATTATTGTCAACTTCTTGTTAAAATTTCTAGTGTGTATTTAGCTTACCTGAGCATTGAATCTTGAAATGGAATGTCAAGGTCTTCACAAAGGCCACGCAGGGCCGCCTGCAGAATGACAATTAGTAGCAACTTCTTAAAAATGCTACGTTGTGAAACTTTATAAGCAACCAGCCAAGTAATCAAGGCATCCAACCATGCGGTCATTCCTCATGTAAAAGTTAGGGAAGGTATTTTAATTTCCTTTTTCCATTTCTCTTTCAGTTGTTATAACAGACTGACATGTTTAAAACAACATGAAACAGGAAATTGAGAGAAAAAAGTTGGACAGGACATTGCATTAACTGCACTAGAACTTGTGCTATACAAACTTTTATAAATGAGATTTTAAGGTGACCTTACTAGTCATATTTAGTGGGATACTAAGCCTGGTCCTACGCTTTAGTTCATATGAATCGAGTTGCACATAGAAGGATCTCACAGCAAACCAAATGATAGCAGAAACACAAATTCGGCGAAAGCTTATTATAATGAAAACACATCATAAGTTGTGTTATCGTATAAGCACAATAACTTAAATTTTTACATTTTGTGTTACTCCAATAGTGTTTTTTTCATAAATACCTATATATCTACACGGAAGGAATACCACTGAACGCAGTGGTAAAATGACTAAGCAGCCACAATGAAGTTGTGACTAGATCCTAATGAGCAACCATCTCTATAATTCTTAAACCATCTATGAAAATGTCCGCATTGGCAACTCCATAAGTTAGTGCAGAGTAATAATCAGTTATTACATGTTACTGCAAGACTAATGTAGCTGTGATTCAAACCTTAGTTTCAGTAATTTGGGCATCAATGGACAAAAGGACCATATCTTTCTAGTATCTAACTTTTGTCAACACTCCCAACTAGGATGGATGAACAGAATCAATAGCCATACATCCATAAATCAGAAACGAAAGGGGATTACACTTCAAACAACAACAAACCTCGGGATTTTCTCGAAGATCTGCAGCATCAATAACTGATGGGGGAGTTCCTAATTCAGATAGCTCACTGTATATAGCGACCAGCTCTGCCAACCCCAGCTCCAAAAATGATGGAGGTACAACCTTGTCAAAGGATGGCTACCGACATAGCGTATGAGATTTAAATTAGTTAGAAGCTGAAATAGCATTTTTACATATAATATAAAATGAAAAAATAATAAATACAAAATAGAACAGAGAAATATAAGATGAGCAATGTCACATAGTTAATAGAATCCACTGCTAGTGATGCATAGGTTTTGAGATGTTGCACTAATTTGGTTATTTAGTACAGTAAGAAAAGTACGAAAAAAATTTAAAAATAAAAATAAATCACAGACTGAGTAAATTAGAAACTTATAACCAACCATCGGTAAGATAGTAGCAAGACTTGAACTTAAATTTACCAAGATATCAAGGGGATTCCTTATCAGAATGAAGTGCTTTCCTCTTTTCATCAATTCATTTGTCAAACCTGGAACACGTTGTTTGGCTATATGCTGCAAGGAGGAAGAAGGAACAGTGAGAAAATTTTAATGATAATCTACAGATCTCTATTACCAAAAACTGTCTACAGCACTATCTAGTGCTCGAAACCTATCAAAGATCAGGCCCTTGAAACTCAGTATTTGACTCACAGTGTTAAATGTTGGGCTGAAGTTGTCTAGACAACTTGTTGGGTCTTCATCTTATTCGTCAGAAAACTCAAACTAAAGTTGTCAAGCAATAGCGAACATTCCTATATATCTATTAACTACTTTGTATGAGATTTTTGATATAACAATCATAGTAAAGAGCTCAAGTCTTACACAAAGTCCACGATTTGCTAGCATTTGACAGCACCGGTAACTAGAAACAGTGTTAGTTTATTTATTCCCCTTCCAACTACTCTTTGATTAACAATCACAAAAGGATGGAGCTTTGGGAGAAACCAGTACTGAGAGGAGAATACATAGTCAAATTTATCCTGAATACCCTTCCAACTTAACACCAGTTGCTACCTCTATATCATACAAATCTTATGGTGCCTAAGTTGTCACTGACAAGATTTTTGCTGAATGTCTCTCAAAGTGAGAGTCTTTCCATTATATAGAG
>JBCEWC010015582.1:0-13639 GCA_038996855.1 Solanum aculeatissimum
AAAGGGCGAACTGACAGGCCAAGGCATAGACAATACCTGAGTATGTAGAGGCCCTCTAGAGGGGTCGTCACAATTTGTAAGGGGTGTATTTATCATATTGTGCGGGTTAGAGATGTGTAGGGTGAGTAACCTAAGCTTGAATTGGTTCTGGTGGTTAATGAGTTTCCTGAGGACTTTCCCGGTATTACTCCCGATAGAGAAATAGATTTTAGCATAGATCACTTTCTGGAAACTCAACCTATTTCTATTCCTCCTTATCGTTTGGCCCCAGCGGAGTTGAAAGAATTGATAGATCAATTGAAAGATTTGCTAGAAAAGGGGTATATTAGGCCGAGTATCTCACCTTGGGGTGCTCCCGTGTTGTTTTAGAGGAAGAAGGATGGGTCGCTCTGAATGTGTATTGACTACTGACAAATAAATAAGGTAACTGTTAAGAATAGGTACCCATTGCCTAGAATTGATTATTTGTTTGACCAACCTCAAGGAGCTACTCACTGCTCTAAAACAGATCTTCATTCGGGTTATCACCAATTAAAGGTGAGGGGGTGTGACATTCCCAAGATGGCCTTTCAGACTCGTTATGGTCACTTTGAATTTGTGGTGATGTCATTTGGGTTGACCAATGGTCTGGCGATGTTTATGGATCTTATGAATCGGGTGTTTAAACTGTTCCTTGATAATTTTGTCGTAGTCTTCATTGATGACATCTTGATTTACTCCCTTAGTGAGCAAGAGCATATGGATAAGTTGAGGATGGTGCTTCAAACCTTGAGGGAGAAGCAATTGTATGCCAAGTTTAGCAAGTGTGAGTTTTGGTTGGGAGAATTTTCTTTCCTTGGTCATGTGGTGTCCGGTGATGGCATTAAGGTTGACCCTAAGAAAACCGAAGTGGTGAAGGATTGGCCTAGACCGTTGACTCCTTTGGATATTCAAAGTTTCCTTGGTTTGACCGGTTATATTATAGAATGTTTGTTGAAGGTTTCTCCTCTATAGCATCTCCATTGACTAAGTTGACTCAAAAGAAGGCCAAGTTTGTGTGATCAAATGAATATGAGAACAGTTTTCAAACTTTGAAGGATCCGCTTACAACGGCTCTGATTTTGACCTTGCCTAATGGGTTAAATGGATTTGTGGTATATTGTGATGCATCGCGTATTTGCTTGGGTTGTGCGCTCATGCAACACGGTAAGGTGATAACTTATGCGTTCCGACAATTGAAGGTGCATGATCAACATTATCCGACCCATGATCTTGAGTTGGCGGCGGTGGTGTTTGCTTTGAAAATGTGATGACATTATTTGTATGGGGTTCATGTAGATGTCTTCACCGATCACAAGAGTTTGCAATATGTGTTCAACCAAAGAGACCTTATCTTGAGACAAAGGAGATGGTTGAAACATCTCAAAGATTACGATATGAGTGTTCTCTGTCACCCCGGCAGAGCTAATGTTGTGGCAGATGCCCTTAGTAGGCTCTCTATGGGAAGTGTTACCCATGTGGAAGAGGGGAAAAAGGAGTTAGTGAAAGATGTGCACCGTTTAGCTAGGTTGGGTGTAAGGTTGGCCAAATCTGATAATGGTGAAGTTCATGTTCAAGGTGGATGCAAGTCTTCCTTAGTGGTTGACGTTAAGACGAAGCGAGACCTAGATCCTTCCTTGGTAGAGTTGAAGAAGTTGGTTGCCGATAGAAATATTGAGGTTTTCTCCCAAGGGGGAGATGGTGTGCTACGCTACAAAGACCGTTTGTGTGTTCCAGATATTGATAGCTTAAAGGAGATTATCATGAAAGAGGCTCAGAATTCTCAATATTTTATTCATCCGAGATCTACCAAAATGCATCGAGATTTGAGGGAGTTGTATTAGTGGCATGGTATGAAGAAGGACATAGCCATGTTTGTAGCGGAATGTCCTAATTGCCAACAAGTAAAAGTGGAGCATCAAAGGCTCGGTGGTTTGACACAAGATATTGAAATTCCTACTTGGAAGTGGGAAGATGTGAATATGGATTTTGTGGTTAGGTTACCCCGTACTCAGAGACAATTCGAATCTATATGGGTTGTGGTTGATAGAATGACTAAGTTGGCTCACTTCTTACCAGTTAAGACTACCTATAGTGCCGAGAAGTATGATAACGTGTATATTCGGGAGTTGGTGAGATTGCATAGTGTGCCAAGGTCTATCATATCGGACCATGGTACTCAATTCACTTTTCATTTTTTGGAAGTCTTTTCAAAGGGGACTTGATACTAAGGTCAAGTTGAACACCGCATTCCATCCTCAAATCGATGGACAAGCCAAAAGGACAATTCAAACCTTGGAGGACATGTTAAGGGCTTGAGTGTTAGAATTCAAGGGAAATTGGGATGATCATCTACCTCTCATTAAATTTGCCTTCAACAATATCTTCCATGGTAGCATCAGTATGGCTCCATTTGAAGCTTTGAATTGTTGGAGATGTAGATCTCTGGTTGGTTGGCTTGAAATAGATGAGGCGGCCTTGTTAGGACTGGATTTGGTAATATAGGCCATCAAAAAAATAATGTTGATTAGGGAGAGGTTGAAGACGGCTCAAATTCACCAAAAGTCTTATTCAGATATTAGGAAGAGGGATCTTGAATATTATGTAGGTGATTGGATATATGTGAAAGTTTCCCCCATGAAAGGCATCATGTATTTTGGCAAAAAGGGCATGTTGAACCCCTGGTATGTCGGACCTTATAAGATTGTGGAACGGGTTGGAAATGTAGCTTATAGGTTAGACTTTCCTTTTGACACGAGCTCCATTCATCTGGTATTCTATGTGTCCATGTTGAGGAAATTGGTTGGTGATCCTAAGGCAATTACACCCTTGGAGGGTGTAACGGTTGAGGAGAATTTTACCTATGAAGAGATACTGGTTGAAATTTTGTATAGGCAAGTGAAGCGGCTTCGCAACAAGGATGTAGCTTTGGTCAAGGTTCTTTGGAGGAACCAAGACTTGGAGGTGCAACGTGGGAAGTGGAGTTGGATATGATGGAGTGATATCCCTACCTTTTCCAATCTACTCAAGCCTAAGGTACTAGGTTCTATCCCTTTATGGTCTTAATTCTTTAAATTCTTGAGTTTCATGACATTGCATGCATACATGAGCACGAAAATAATTTAAATGATTTTTTACATGAGTTTTGAAAGACTTTTGAAATAATGCATGAACCATTATAAGTTAAGATGAGAATGTCTCTTGTTTGGTTAATGTCCTTAAGTCATAATTTTAGCCCATTCGAGGATGAATATTCCCAAGGGGGAGATGATGTAACGATCCAAAAATTTTTAAACTTCGTAAATGTTGGTCAACGTTCATGTTGAACTGGTCATGGTTGATTTTTTGTAACCATGGGTTGTATTTAAGTGGGCGGATTCAAAAGGGATCATTTAGAGAAGTTGTGAGGCCGGTTGGGCAGTGGACTTTGAAATATCATAACTTTTGGTACGAGATGAACTGTGTGGGATGCTATACATCCAATTGAAGCTATTTGAGTTATCTTCACAATGTAACTGGTTTAACTCAATTTCAAGTGTGGATGTGAGAGTTATATCCGTAGCAGTAAGACTGACCATAATTGGAAGGACGCTGGAAAGGGATTCTGGAACATGGGCTATGGGTGGGACCACATACTGTTTGGTGGACCACAGTTAGTGGGAGTGTTCGTGGGTTGGTCCAGTGGGCTCTTGGAGGCTGGGGCTCAAGCTATGGACCAAATATAGTCCCACGGACCACCTCATTATCTGTGTGACCCTTCATGGCTCGTGAGGGTTCTCGTGAAGTGGTCCAGAATGTTGGCCAAGGTTTGGGGCTGAACTCCGGACCAAGTGATGGTCCATGGACCAGTACACGGTCTGTGTGCAGCTTCACGGTCCGTGAAACCCCCAGGTGGAGTGATCCAAAAAGTCCCCTGAGAGTTCAAGCCGAAGACGAGACCAAGTGAAGTCTCACGAGCAGGTACACGACCCGTGGACCAGTAAATGGGAACTGTGTGCCTTCCGTGTGACACTCTATTCAGTGATTTAGACCATTTCATTAATGATGAATTCATAATATAATTAGATCCTATGCCCTTTTTAGGCTTTCTAAGGTCTCCTAAACCCCCTAAATCAAACCCTAATCCCCTTGCATCCATTCTAACAATCTTCAATTCATTCCAAAATTCTCTCAATCCTTTTGACCTCCATTAATGAAAGCTTGAAGAAATTTGGAGAAGATCATCTTTGTTGTGAAATCATCCAATTCTCTTGGCTAATTTCAAGGTATATGGGATTGATTCATGGATTCCCTTTCATCTATGAAGACCCAAGAACCCTCCTTTTTAAATTATGATTTTAAGTTTTAATAATGTTGGGTTCTTTAAATTTTAAAGTATTTAATGGAATTGGATTGTGGGTTGTAGAAATTAGTTGATTTAAAGTTGATTTAAGTTTGAATTCTGTGAAGCTTCAATGGATTTGATGAAGTTAAGTCATGCATGTCCCCTTACTCTTAAACTATGCATGGGTAGTATTTAAATGATGTTTGAAATGTTGGTTTGACTTGAATATCTTATGAAATGCTTTTGATTTGAATTTAAAGTATGAATTCTAGTACCCATACTATTTTCATTGTTACTCATGGCATTGCATGCATGATCGTGGATTTTCATGAAGGTTTTGATGTGGGCTAAGTCCCAAACATGTTTATGACTATGTTTTTTGATCAAGTATGGGTTATTACTAAGTTTTGATCACACTATGTCTATGATATGGCTCTTTGAACAACATTGGTGTTTACACCACTATGATGTGACAAGCTATGACAAGTATGGAGCTATTCCTATGCATAAAGTTTGACATGAAAGTTTGTTTGGCTTTTTAGCCCATGAAGCATGATTATGAAATGTGTTTGACTCTTGTTAAGTATGTATAAGAGTATTAAAAGTGATTTTGATTTTAATCCCAAGTATGCCTGATTTGATGTTCAACTGTCAAGTTTCCGTTTTAAAAGCTTGTATATGTATAAGTATTATTATGGGATGAAAACGCAGTACCGAGAAGGATTGGAGTAGTAAGTGAGCTATCCCTAAGGGTTCCACTCCTTTCCCGAAACTATGTGCCGACATAGGTTGCTACCGAAATGGGAGGCCCGTAAGGTATGCTTTGATTTGATATGATATGATATGATATGTTATGTAAATCCTTCCGAAATGACCAGGTCGTAAGGAAGGTGTCCATCATACCGAAATGGGAGGCACATAAGGTATGGTGTAGATTACCATTTGCAAGTAATCTTTTTTTATCCAATGGGAGGCCTCATTGGGCAAGTTCATGTTGTAGCTCACATGAGTTTGGATGTCGGTTATAGTTCCATCCCCTCTATACTATAAGTATTATGGAATTTCATGAGTCATGGTCACCATGGCTTATTGATATATTGTTCTTTCTTATATACTCTTGTCTACATTTTCTAACCATGTAGGGACCGGCAGCGACCTCTATCTATCGTTGAATGATGAGTGACCTCCTTGAAGATAATTGCTTGTGGTGAGCCTTTTGTTCAAGGGCAATATCTACTTTCCTCCTCCATGTATTGCTTTACTTTCTTTCTTTATGACTTGAGGGTGATCCCGGATTATGTCGAGGCCCCGCTCTATCCTATGTAGAGGTTATGTTGGACATGTTAGACTCTTGTACGTTGTACTATTCTTATTTAGGATGATATGATTGTTGGGATTTGTTTATGGAAATGAATTTCCGATTATGCTTATGATAATTCTTGGACTTGTGAATGTTGGGAATATGCTTATGTGGAGAGTCCCATAACTCCGGTATGCCGCCATAGCTTGAGTCCTACTTACCCGCCCCTTAGAAATACTTGTTATGTGCTATGTGATTCATGCTCATACCATTTCTGGCAACACCCCCATAGCTTGAGTTCAAAGCCCCGTTTCCCTTAGAATTATGTGTTATGTGTTTATTTTACGCGCTTCCGAACCAATGATGTGAGTGATGATGCTATGATGGCTTCAACAAAAATTTCAGGTTCTCCTTTGCTATGTCATATTTAGGCCCCACTTCCGGGTCATGAAAAAATCCCCCATCCACGAGGCCTTTGTAGGATCTGTGAACTAAATAATGGCTCGTACATTTGTCTCATGGTGTCAATCTAGTAGCCAAATTTCAAGATTTTTTCCTCAGTCTCAATTGCAAACCTACGGTGTGTTACAATCTCCCCCTGGGAACATTCATCCTCGAATGTGAATCAAGCTAGCATGATAAGAGGAAGATGATCATATAATAACCCATCACGAATTCAATATGCAAGACAAACATCATTCTCAGAACCAACTTCATAAATATGTACAATCAACAACAAGTCAAGGCTAAAATAAATGACGCATGGGGATGAACAGTAAGACTATTATTTAACCAATGCCTCAATACATCCCCTCACACCCAAACATCAACTATAACACCGCCATTATCATTTTCAAATAAACATATACATATCAGGCAAAACATTTTGAGCTCTTTCTGTTTCATTCCTAACGGTCACCGGGTAATCCCTCCTCTCGTGTCCCAACTCAGCACACTAAGTACAACCTTCTTTTCTCCTCAAACATTCCCCTAAATGCATTATACCACACTTATCACAAGTAATATAGGGGTTTTTTTCCCACTTGCTCCTACGCTCCAAGGTCCTAGTAGATGATGATCAAACCTCATCAAAATGGGACCTCTTTGACTCTCTTGCACCCTTTTTCGTCTTTTCATCCTAAATTTTTCTATATAAGTCATAATCCTCAAAATATCCATTTTTATTTCTTGTATGGCAGTTCGGCACTCTTGAACAAGAAAATTGATAACCCTGACATGAATTGGCTCATTTTAACATGGTGGTCGACAACCAACGACATGGTATATTTAGAGAGTTGGGAGAACTTAAGGGAATACTCCCTTACAATCATATTCCCTTGCATAAGGTTGATAAATTCTTACATGTTGGCTTCCCTATGAAATGAGATCCCAATTCTCATTGCTCTAACTTTTCCATTGAGTATGTCATATTTGAGCCTCCCCTTTTAATTGGAAGGCCGCTTTCTCCTCCGAAGTCACTCCCATAATGGCTAACACTTGAGGTTGGTTCTTCAAACCTTGAGAAAGAACCAATTGTACGCCAAGTTTAGCAAATATGAGTTTTGGTTGGGAGAAGTTACTTTCTTTGGTCATGTGGTGTCCGGTGAAGGCATCAAGGTTGACCCTAAGAAAACCAAAGTGGTGAAGGATTGACCTAGACCGTTCACTCCTTCGGATATTCGAAGCTTCCTTGGTTTGGACGGTTATTATAGGAGATTTGTTGAAGGGTTTTCTTCTATTGCGTCCCTGTTGACCAAGTTGACTCAAAAAAAGGTCAAGTTTGTGTGGTCGAATGAATGTGAAAAGAGTTTCCAAACATTGAAGGATGGACTTACATCGGCTCCGATTTTGACTTTGCTAAATGGGTTAGATGGGTTTATGGTATATTGTGATGCGTTGTATATTGGTTTGGGTTTTGTGCTTATGCAGCATGGTGAGGTGATAGCTTATGCGTCTAGACAATTAAAGGTGCATGAGCAAAATTTTCCAACCCATGATCTTGAGTTGGCGGCGGTGGTGTTTGCTTTGAAAATTTGGCGACATTATTTGTATGGGGTTCATGTGAATGTCTTCACAGATTACAAAAGCTTGCAATATGTGTTTACCCAAAC
Source organism: Solanum aculeatissimum (assembly GCA_038996855.1). NCBI lineage: Eukaryota > Viridiplantae > Streptophyta > Magnoliopsida > Solanales > Solanaceae > Solanum > Solanum aculeatissimum. The sequence goes on from JBCEWC010015582.1 coordinate 7,754, forward strand.
AGACCTTAATTTGAGGCAAAGGAGATGGTTGGAACTTCTCAAGGATTATGATATGAGCATCCTTTATCACCCCGAAAAAAATAATGTTGTGGCGGATGCCTTTAGTAGGCTCTCTATGAGAAGTGTGATACATGTGGATGAGGGGAAGAAGGATATAGTGAAAGACGTGCACCGTTTATCTAGGTTGGGTGTAAGGTTGGCCAAATTCGACAATGGTGGAATTCTTGTTCTGGGCGGATCCGAGTCGTCGATAATGGTTGTTGCTAAAGTGAAACAAGACATAGATCCCTTCTTGGTTAAATTAAAGAAATTAGTTTCCGAGGGAAAGATTAAGGTTTTCTCCCAAGGGGGAGATGGTGTGTTACAGTACCAAGGCCGATTGTGTATTCTGGATATTGATTGCCTAAAAGAGGTTATCATGAAAGAGGCTCATAACTCTCAATATTCTATTCATCCGAGATCTACCAAAATGCACCAAGATTTTAGAGAGTTGTATTGGTGGCACCGAATAAAGGACATAGCCAAGTTCGTGTTGAAATATCCTAATTTCCAATAAGTAAAAGTAGAACATCAAAGGCCCGATGGCTTGACCCAAGATATCAAAATTCCTACTTGGAAATGGGAAGATGTGAACATAGATTTTGTAGTTGGGTTACCCCGTACTCGGAGACACTTCGATTCCATATGGGTTGTGGTTGATAGGATGACCAAGTCGACTCATTGCTTACTGGTTAAGACTACCTATAGTGCCGAGGAGTATGCCAAGGTGTATATTCAAGAGTTCGTGAGATTGCATGGTATACTGAGGTCTATTATATCGGATCGTGGTACTCAATTTACTTCTCATTTTTTGAAGTCTTTTTAAAAGGGACTTGGTAATAAGGACAAGTTGAGAACCGTATTTCATCCTCAAACTAATGGACAAGAGAAAAGGATGATTCAAACCTTGGAGGACATGTTGAGGGCTTGTGTGTTGGAATTCAAAGGAAATTGGGATGATCATCTACATCTCATTGAGTTTGCCTACAACAATAGTTTCCATACTAGCATTGGTATGGCTCAATTTGAAGCTTTGTATGGTAGGAGATGTAGATCTCCAGTTGGTTTGTTTGAAATAGGTGAGGCGGCCTTGTTAGGCTCGGATGTTATTTTTTAGGCCATTGAAAAAGTGATGGTTATTAAGGAGAGATTGAAGATGGCTCAAAGTCGCCAAAAGTCTTATTCTGATGTTAGGAAGAGGGATCTCGAATTTCATGTTGGTGATTGGGTGTATGTGAAAGTGTCCCCCATAAAAGGCATCATGTGTTTTGGTAAAAAGGGCAAGTTGAGCCCCCCGTACGCTGGACCTTATGAGATTGTCGAGTGGGTTGGCAATGTGGCTTATAGGTTGGATTTGCCTTTAGACATAAGCTCCATTCATCTGGTATTCCATGTGTCTATGTTGAGAAAATTGGTTGGTGACCCTAAGGAAATTACACCTTCGAAGGGTGTGATGGTTGAGGAGAATTGACCTATTAAGAGGTGTCGGTTGAAATCTTGGATACTTAAGTGAAGCGGCTTCGCAATAAGGAGGTAGCTTCGGTCAAGGTGCTTTGGAGTAACTAAGACGTGGAGAGTGCAACGTGGGAAGTGGAGTTGGACATGATAAAGTGATATCCCTATCTCTTCTAATCTACTCAAGCCTAAGGTACTAGGTTCTATCCTTTTATGGTCCTAATTTTTTACTTTTTGAGTTTCATGACATTGCATGCATACATGAACACAAAAATGATTTAAATGATGTTTTGACATGAGTGTTGAATGACTTTTGGAAAGATGCATGATCCATTATAAGTTATGATGAAAAAGGCTCTTGTTTGATTGATGTCCTTATACCATAGTTCTAGCCCATTCGAGGACAAAAATTCCCAGGGGGAGATGATGTAATGACCCAAAAATTTTCAAACTTCACAATGGTTTGTCAAGGTTGGTGTTGAAATCGTCATGGTTGAGTTTTGGTAGTCATGGGTTGCATTTATGTGGTCGGATTCAAAGTAATTGTTTTTGTGGAAGATTGTAATGTCGGTTAGGCAGCATGGAATTTTAAAAGCTATATCTCTTGGTATGAGATGAATTGTGTGGGATATTATATATCCAAATGAAGCTCTTTGAGTTATCCTCACAATACAACTGCTTTCACTTGATTCAGAGTTCAGATGTGGAAGTTATGGCCCTTGCAGTGAGATTTCCAGTATTCGGAAGTATGTTGGAAAAGGATACGAAATGGAGCCAATGTGAGGGACCATGGACCGTTTAGTCATTCACAGTCTTTGGTGCTTCCCTTGGGTTATTACAGTGGGTTTCCTTGAAGTGTGGACCAAGCCTCGGACCAAGTGGTACTCCACGGACCACTTCACGGTCCGTGTAAGCCTTCACGGTCCTTAAGGGGCTCCCATGAAGTGTTCTAGTGAGATGGTCAAGGCTCGGAGCTGGACTCCGGACAGAGTGATGCTCGACGGACCAGTACATAGTCCGTGTGCAGCTACACGTTCCGTGAGACCCCTCGTAAGTTGATACAGAAAGTTCCCCGAGTGTGGTCTCACGGGCAGGTTCACGATCTGTGAACCTGTAGACGACCCTTGGGTAGCCTTCTATGAGGCCCTATCTCTATGATTTCGTCTATTTTATAAATGGTTAATTCATAATTTGGTTTAATTCCATACCACTTTTAGCCTTTCTAAAGTCTCCTAGATCCCCCAAATCAAACCCTAATCCCCTTTTATTTATTCTAACACTTTTCAAACCTCATAAAATTATCTCAATCCTCTTGACCTCCATTGATTAAAGATTGAAGAAATTTGGGAAACATCATCCTTCTTGAAATATCATCCAATTCTCTTGGCTAATCTCAAGGTATGTGGGATTGATTCATGGATTCTCTTTCATCCATGAAGACCTAAGAACCCCTTTCGTTAAATTATGAATTTAAGTTTTCTTTAATTATGGGTTCTTTAAGTTTTGATGTATTCAATTGAATTGAGTTGTGGGCTATATAAATTAGGTTATTTAAAGTTTATTTAAGTTTGAATTTCATGAAGTGCATAGAAACTCTTGAAGTTCTAATGTGCATGTCCCTTTGATGGTGTAATATGCATGGGTAAATTCTATTATTCTTTGAATTGGGACCTTCTCATGAATTATGTTGAATTATCTAATGCATTATGGTTTAAGGTTTGAACCTCCATTACCTATGCACTTGATTCCTCATTCATGTCATATGCATTGAAGTATGGTTATGATGAAATTCTTGTTAAGGGCATGACCCTCTTGTTATGATGTGATATGTTAAGACTTGTGATCACATAGTCTCTTGTTATGTCTCTTTGAGCATTATGGGTGCTTGCACCATCTTGATATGTTATGAAGGCTTAATATGATAAGCTATATAGATGAGTTACTCCTATTGCATTGATATGGAAATGGTTTTGGAAATTCTTGTTGGCTTTTAGCCTAATTAAGGATATGGATTTGGTAATGACATGGTTTTCTAATGATGCATGGTTTTGAAAAGAATGTAAACCCTCCATTTTGAAAAGCTTGCATGTAAATATGTACTCCCGTGGGATGAGACTTAGCACCGAGAGATTGGAGTCGGGGTGGACTATCTCATAGGGTCCATACTTATAATGATCTGGAAATTTTTGAACTTTGTAAAGGTTGGTCAAGGTTCATGTTTAAATCGTCATGGTTTAGTTTTGGTAACCATGGGTTGTATTTAAGTGGCCGGATTCAAAAGGGATCATTTAGTGAAGTTATAAGGCCAGTTGGGCATTGGACTTTGAAAAGTCATAACGTTTGGTACAGGATGAACTGTGTGGTCTGCTATTTATCAAATAAAATCTCTTTGAGTTATCTTCGCAATGCAACTGGTTTCACTCAATTCGGAGTTCGGATGTGAAAGTTATGGCCCTAGCAGTGAGACTGCCCGTAATTAGAAGGAAGCTGGAAAGGGGTTCTGGAACATGGGATAAGTGTGGGACCATGGACCGTTTGGTGGTTCACGGTTCGTAGGAGTGCTTGTGGGTTAGTCTAGTGGGCTCCTGGAGGCTGGGGCTCATGCCATGGACCACGTTTGGTGCAACGGACCACCTTAGGGTCTGTGTGACCCTTCATGGACTGTGAGGGGTCCCGTGAAGTGGTCTAGAATGTTGGCCAAGGTTTGGGGCTGGAATACAGGCCAAGTGACTCTCCAAAGACCAGTACACAATTTGTGTGCAGCTACACAGTCCGTGAGACCCCCGTGCAGTGATCCAGAAAGTCCCTCTAGAGTTCAAGTCAAAGGCGAGACCAAGTGAAATCTCACGGGAAGTTACACGACTCGTGGACCAGTAAACGGGCACTGTGTGCCTTCCATGTGACATTGTCATCAGTGATTTAGTCCATTTCATTAATGGATAATTAGTAATTTAATTAGATTCTATGCCTCTTTTAGGCTTTCTATGGTCTCCTAAACTCTCTAAATCAAACCCTAATCCCCTTGAAACCATTCTAACACTCTTCAATTGATTCTATAACCGCTTCTTTGTCTAAAAGAACACTCTCTACACTCTCTAATGATAACAGTGAATCTAATGGTAACAGTGAATCTAATTGTAACAGTCAGCCTTGCAGATAGTGCGTGAGACACCGGTGGACAACAATTGGCCACTGGACTTAAGTCAACAGGAACACATACACAAGGAACAAGACATTCAGAAGAATGATAACACTGATAATGCTCCTAGTTTGGTGAATCATGTCTCCAGTGTGGCGGTCACCGAAAAACATTGTGATGACGAACTAGAAAAGGCAAACGAAACTATTTCTCCAAACCAAGAAAGAAGTTTGATTAACTCGGATATTGGATTGAAGACATCTAATATAGTGATAGGTGGAAATCAAGCAATAGAGAAACCCAGTGGCATAACGGACGAAGAGGAGGAAGCACGAAACACGAGCCCTACTTTCCAGGGAGAGATGACTGAAAGGAAGGACAACGACTAACAATAGATGATTGGAAAGGAGAAGGACGATCAAATAAGTTCGTCTCAGAGTAAGAAATCCAAGTTTGAAAACATAAAGGAGGGAGTGAACAAAGAGCCAAATGCAACAGACGAGCAACGTTTGATCCCTAACTCTCACTTTACTAAATCTCTTAATTTTGTCCCTAACAATACAGAAGAACATTCTCCAACAATATCTAAGGACAATAAAGAGGAAAGTAATAAGGAAGGGGCACAAGGTCTGAAAAAGGAAGGCACTGAGAATTAGAATGATAAATGGGGAAGGGAGGTGAAATGACCCAAAAAGTTCCTAAAAATGTGCTTTGGAAGTTACCGGAAAGATGTTTTAGCTATATCTAAAAATCCATTTAGTTTTTCAAAACTCCGACTTCATATTCTTTCTTAGGGGGTCAAATTGAGTGGGAAATGGGTCTAACCCAAATTTCAGAGCAACCGTATCAAAATCCAAAATTTCCAAGTGAAGCCTTTTTCGAGTGTCTACTTTGGAGGGTCATATCTCTTAGCACACCAATAATTGGGTGGCCCATAACATATACATGGAAATCCCTTTGCGTTAGCTACCCAACGCACTTCAGTTCATCTCATTTGGAGTTCGGACGAAGAAGTTATGCCCATTTTCGTAAACTCCATCCATGTAGGAAATGCAATTTTCAGATAGCAAATTTACTGTTCATAAGCCTCATTTTTTTCTTCTAACTGTTGGACCCGTTTTTCCAAGGATATATTTTATTTCCTATATAGCATTAATTCAATTCCCATCTCTAAATCATTTTCCCAAAATACCTCTCCCATACTTAGACACATTTTCTCTCAAGAACCCTAATCCAAAACCTTCCTCAAGATT
>JBCEWC010015583.1:0-13639 GCA_038996855.1 Solanum aculeatissimum
GGGTGAGACCCATTTCCCACTCCATTTGACCCCCTAAACAAGAATATGAAGTCATATTTTCAAAAAATGAAAAGGATTTTTAGATATAGTTAAAACAAGTTTCCGGTAACTTCCGAAGCACAATTTTAGGAACTTTTTGGGTCGTTTCATTCCCCTTGGGTCATTCGTCCTCGAATAATGAGAAACTAGGAGGCCTATGAAGCAAGAATATCATCAAGAACTCAAATACTCGGATACTTAAATACTTACTCCAAAAGTCAATGTCAACTCAGGATTTAGAACTGAAAGACTATTTCTAACGTCATCATTAGGCATGAACACAATTAAAGACATACATACTCAAAAACTCATAGACTCAAGAGGGGCAACAACTAAGAGATAAGAATTCAACTCAATAATGGGGAACTAACTCAAAGAATAAGAATGAATTACTACCATAAATTTCATCATTAAGAGGCATGAATAGGTGAGGGTATCTAGTCTTCATATCCTCTTTAGCTTCCCCTGTGGCCTCTTCAGTGGATTGACTTCTCCACAACACTTTTATAGGTGCAACATCTTTAGTTCTCAACTTGCAAACTTGACTATCAAGGATTTGGACTTGGATATCTTCATAACTCAAACTATCCTTTACTCCAATGCTTTCAATAGGTACAACCAAAGATGGATCTCCCGAACACTTCTTAAGCATGAAATACTGGATGGATGGTTTCACACTTCTTAAGCATAGAAATGTGAAAGACCGGATGGATGGCTGCCAACTCTTGGGGTAGCTCCAACTCATAAGATATATTTCCTACTCTCTTCATAATTTGGTAAGGACCAATGTATCGAGGACTCAGCTTTCCCTTCGTCCCGAATCACATTACACCCTTCATGGACGACAGTTTCAAGTATACCCAATCATTCACTTCAAACTCTAGGCCCCTTCTACTAACATCAGTGTAGGACTTCTAGTGACTCTGTGCCATTCTCAATCTCTCTTGGATGGTCTTTACCTTCTCCATAGCCTGGTGTACCAATTCCAGTCCAATCAACCCTACTTCACCTACCTCGAACCATCCAATTGGTGATCTGCATTTCCTCCCATAGAGGGCCTCATACGGAGTCATTTAGATGCTCGAATAAAAGTTGTTATTGTAGGCAAACTCAATCAGAGGTAAGTGGTCATCCCAATCACCTTTGAAGTTGATGACGCATGCTCTCAACATGTCCTCCAGATTTCCTGTAGGATGTGACCCTAACCTTGGTTGGCTTATTTACTTAACAACAATTGTTTTACCCTTAAAAAGAGGTGTAGCTTGAAAGACATCAATCCTCTAGCCAAGGTGTTGTTAAATCAATGGCTAGTGGATGACCTTGAAGCTAGAGAAATTGAAATTATGCTGAATAATCATAATGTCAGCATGGTAAATAAAGTGGTTGTGCCTTTAAATAGGGTATTTGGACCACCACCAAAGCCTTCTATCAAAGAATCCCCTCAGCTAGACTTGAAGCCATTGTCGTCTCATCTTAGGTATGTTTTCCTTGGTACAAATAACACTTTAATGGTAATCTTGTCTGCTTCACTATCTATAGCTCAGGTAGAAGAGCTTATTGTTGTGCTACAAAGGAGAAAGCGAGTTATGGAGTGGTAAATGTCATACCTTCATGGCATTAGCCCAGCCTTGTGCATGTATAGGATCTTCATGGAGGAGGGCCACAAGCTAGTAGCCCATCCACAACGAAGGTTTAACCCCATCATGAAAGAAGTGGTGAAGAAGGAAGTGATTAAGTGGCTAGATGTTGGCATCATCATTCCAATCTCAGACTGCAAGTGGGTGAGCCCGGTACAGTGTGTCGCCAAGAATAGGGGAATCACAGTGGTAACAAATAAGAAAAATGAGCTCATCCCAACCAAAATAGTGACAGGGTGGAGAATATGCATGGACTATAGGAAGTTGAATAATGCCACCTGGAAAGATTATTATCCAGTCCCTTTCATTGACCAAATGCTTGAAACGCTAGCAGAGCAGGAATATTACTGTTTCTTAAATGGGTACTCGGGGTACAATCAGATCATTATCATCCCAAAGGACTAGGAGAAGACCACATTCACTTATCTGTATGGTACATATGCGTTCAAGTGTATGCCCTTTGGCCCGTGCAATGCACCGCCATATTCCAAAGGTGCATGATGGCTATATTCCATGACATGGTGGAAGATTTTGTGGAGGACTTCATGGATGATTTCTCAGTGTTTGGGGAGTCATTTCAGGTGTGTCTGTATAACTTGGACAAGGTGCTAGCTCACTGTGAAGAGACAAATCTTGTCCTAAACTAGAAAAAGTGTCAGTTCCTAGTAAAGAAAGGAATAGTCTTAGGGCATAAGGTGTCTAAGTGCGGTTTAGAGGTAGACAAAGAAAATTTGAGGTGATAAAAAAGTTGCCTCCGCCTGTGTCTATCAAAGGAGTCTACAAATTTCTGGGACATGTAGGGTTCTACCGTAGGTTTATCAAAGATTTCTCAAAGATCTCAAAGTCATTGTACACCCTACTAGAGAAAGAGGTATAGTTTAACTTTGATGTTACATGCTTGCAAGCTTTTGAGACTTTAAAGAAGTGGTTAGTTAAAGCACCTATCTTGATAGCTCCAAATTCAGAGCTACCTTTTGAGTTGACGTGTGATGATAGTGACACTGTTATGGAGCGGTACTGGGCTAGCATAAGGACAAGGTTTTTCACTCCATATATTATGCTAGTAAGACCCTGAACCCAGCACAATGCTATTACATTGTCACTAAGAAGGAGATGTTGGCATTGGTATATTCCTTCAACAAGTTCTGGTCTTATTTGGTGGGTACCAAGGTTATAGTGTTCACAGATCATGCAGCTTTAAGGTACCTATTCAATAAGAAAGATGTCAAGCCCTGTCTAATCAGATAGATCATATTGCTAAAGAAGTTTGATATTCAGATCAAAGATTGAAAAGGGTGTGATAATTAAATTGTTTACCACCTATCTCGGTTGGAGAATGATGCACACATAGGGTAAAAGAGTCAGATCAAGAAGGAGTTCCTTGACGAGCAACTCTTGGCTCTAGAGGTAGCAGAGTTGCCTTGGTATGCTGATATTGTGAATTACTTGGTGAGTGGAGTGTTTCCCCCGATAAAAACTATCAGTAGAGAAAGTGATAGGCTCATGACGCTAAGTCTAATATCTGGGATGATCCCTATCTCTTCAAGAAGGGCGTCGACAGAATGGTGAAAGTGTGTGCCAGAAGTGGAAATGCACCAGGTACTTGAAAGATGTCACGCCTCACCCTATGGCGGACACCATGGAGTAGAAAGGACAACCCACAAAGTGTTCTAATTTGGGTTCTTCTGGCAAAGTCTATTCACAGATGTTGTGGAATTTATGAGACAATGTAATGCTTGACCAAAAGACAGGCATCATATCCAAGAGGCATGAGATCCCTATGAATAACATATTAAAGGTGGAGATTTTTTATGTGTGGGGGATAGATTTCATAGGCCCATTCCTACCAAATTTTGGTAATCATTACATACTTGTTGCAGTTGATTATGTCTCCAAGTGGGTTGAGGCGATAGCTCTGCCCACAAAAGACTCCAAAGTGGTAAGCAAGTTTTTGAAGAAGCAGATCTTCATAAGATTCAGTACTCCAAGAGCTATCATCGGTGATAGAGGTACACATTTCATTTATCAGACTATGAAAAATCAGCTAGCTGAGTATGGGGTAAGGCACAAGGTGTCCACAACATATCATCCGCAGACAAGCGAACAGGTAGAGGTGTCGAATCATGAGGTTAAAAAAATCTTGTAAATGACTGTCAATGCTACGAGGAAGGATGTAAGGACCCAAACTTTGGAAAATCTTGTCGATGTGTTGTTAATTGATTTTAAACTCATTTTGAGTGGTTAATGATTACCATGAGTCTCCCTTATGTATCCATGTTCAAGAGGATTGCATTAGTTAAGTTTTCTTAAGAATTGTTGGAAGAGTCAACTTTAACTTGTCATATCGCTTAACACAGGAAGCACTGGGTGGTATATGACCTATCAAATTGAACCTCTTTGAGTTAGTTTTCTAACGCATCTAGTTTTACTTGATTTCAAGTTTGGATAGAGAAGTTATGCCCATTTTTGTGAAGATACTTGTGCAGGGACTATATTTGGGATTTTCGCTAAGGCAAGGCACCAAGGGACCCCAAAGGGATCGTGTACCACTTGATGGTCCATGTAGAGGTCTCGTCTAACCTTCCACGAGACGTGGTGAAGTGTTTCATGAAGGTCTCATCCTAATAAATGGTTCTAAGTATAAGGTTAACGTTCTGGAACTCACGTCACCTAGACAGAAGCCCTCACGGTCTATTTGGCTCTTGATGGTTCGTGTGACCTTCAATGGAAGCACCCTTGTCTTGAAGAATTTTTTCTAAAATTTTCTAAGTGTTGTCTCACGGACGCCTTAACGGTCTGTGTGAACTACACGACCCATGAAGCCTCCCTTTGACCCCTGATAAATATTTTACACTTGTTTCATTAATGGTTTATTTGTAATTTTTGTGATTTCCAAAGGTCATTTGAGACTTCCTAATCCCTCCTAAACATTTGATTTAGTGTATACACCTCTCTTCTCTCATTCAAATTCATTCAACACTTAGAATTATTCAAACTCTCATCAAAAGAACTCTTCTCTAGTGAGCCTTTGAAGGATTTGCTTGGAGCTTTGGAAGGATCTTTTTTGCATCAGTTCTTATTGATTTTGCTTGATTATCTAAGGTATATGGGGTTGATTCATGGTCCCCTTTCAACCATGAAGTTCCCAATTTCTACACTTCTCAATTCTTATGAAATTTAACCTCATTTTGAATTTGGGTCTTTTAAATAAGTGTTGATTTAATTTAATTGAAGTATGGTTGTACCAATTTGATGATTTTAAAGTGATGTAAGTTCAATTATGATGAAATGCATTAAGGTTTTGAAGGTCCAATTATGCATGTCCTTTTAAGCCTTAAATCTATGCACATGTAATGTAATTGAGTTTTAATTGTTGATTTAACTATGAATTTCATATGGATTCTACCTATTATGAGTTTTATAATATGAATTTTAATTTCTCATGCTATCCGAATCATCATTCATGATATTTACATAGATGAGCATTGTTTCTATAAAGTATTTGATGTAGGTTAATCTCAACATTGATTATGACTATGATTTTGAATAAATGTGGATATGGCAAGCTTGTGATCACAAATATGTCTATAATTTGGCTCTTTGAGCAACTCCGGGTGTTTACACCAATATGTATAAGTTTTGATGAGCTACTCTTATGTATGGAATTGACATGAAAATGTGATTTGGCTTTTAAGCCTAAGTGTGCATTTATATGATTTTGGAAAGTCTTATGCCTCTTTTGGAAAATCATGTATATGTATATATATTCTAATGGGATGTTGACCTAATATCAAATGAGATTGGTGGCGTTAGGTCTATCCCCGAGGGTACTCTCCCTTTCTCTTTAACTATGTGCCAGCGTAGGGTCCCTTTATGGGATGATATGATATGATATGGAAATCCTTCAAAAATGATGGGGTCGTAAGAAAGGTAGCCATCACATCGAAAAGACTGGGTCGTAAGGTATGATGTGGGAAACCCTTGGCAAGTAGTACACCCTCATTTTGATATGGGTGATTGACATCGGTAGTTCATGTATTAGCTCACATAGATTGTGATATCGGTTACATCTCATCCTTGATATGTTAAGCATTATAGCATTCGTGCATCATAGATTTTATGAAATATTGATATATTATTCATTCTTATATGATTTGTTTTATATATGTGTGTCCTTGTCATCTAACATTGATTTGCAGGATTACATATTCATGGTATTTACATACCTGCATACTTAGTACATTCAAACGTACTAGCGCATACTCTTTTGCCTATATGATCTAACCATGTAGGGATCGCAGACTATCATCTTCTACCTATTAATAGATAGCTTGTTCGACAAAGAGTTGTTTGTGGTGAGTCCTATTATCCAAGGACAAGCCAACTTCTATCTACCTACTATGATTATGATGTTTATTTCTTTACTTTGAGGGTGGTCCCAGGATTTGTCTTGACCCCCAACCTATTCTAGACTAGAGGAATTGTTAGACATCTTGTAGTGTATCATAGAATTATGTTATGTGTATCTTTGAGATGTTATAGCTTCATATTATGTATGGATGTTATGATTATGTGTTATGAGATAATATACAAAGTCCTAAGTCCCATGATATCCCCATAGCTTGAGTCCTCACTCGTCCCTAGTTTTATGTGTTATGTGCTATGTGAATTCATGTATATCCCTATCCCTATAATATTCTCATAGTGTGAGTCATACTTACCTGCCCCATAAAACTATGTGTTAATGTATATTTATGCGCTTCTGAATCGATAATGTGTGAATGTATACTATGAGGCTTGTTTGGGAACTCTCGGGTGTCCATTCATTGTGTGACTCCTAGGCCCTACTCCCGGGTCATGACAAAGGATTGGTCCATGAGGCTGGATGAGGCTTTCTAGGCCTATAGGATAGCATACAAAACTCTGATAGACACATCTCCATACAAGATGGTTTATGGAAAGGCATGTCATCTCCTAGTCGAACTTGAAAACCAAGCATATTAGGCTATCAAAAACATCAATCTTGATCTAGAGCTCGCAAGACGGAAGCAGTTAGAACAACTAGAGGAGTTGGATTAATTCTGACTCCATGCATATGAGAATGCAAAGATCTACAAGGAAAAGACAAAGAAATGGCATCACAGACATATCATCAGACGTACCTTTAAGCCTGGGCAAAAGGTACTTCTTTTTAACTCTCACCTTAAAATGTTTCCAGGTAAGTTGATGTCCAAGTGGAGTAGGAGATACACAGTCATAAGTGTGATGTCACATGGTGTAGTCGAACTTCGTGATGAGATTGCAAACTAAATGCTTTTGGTAAATATGCAACGTGTCAAATACTATTATGGTGTTGACACGAACCGTGAAGAAGAGGCCATTGAATTAGCCAATGATAAGTAAGCTCTTGCTAAATCGTGCCGCGACGGTAAATCAAGCATTACACAAAAGGCAACCTATGGTGAGGTAACACTAGTTTTATTTTTATGCATTTGTATTAAAAAAAAGTGAAAGTTTCACACAAAGTGTTGGTTTACGACCAGTCCGCATCGTGAACCTCCATAATTTGTGTGAAAAATATGTCATTTTCAATTCTCGTTGATTCATAAGGTAGTTTTCAATTTTTCTTGACCGGATTAACTTATTTCACTATTTTGTAGCATATTCAGGTGTTTGAGATTTTTTCCGGGGTTTGATGCTCAAAAAATAAAAAACAATTGACCCCGAGAACTTTTCTTATCTAGAAAAGTATGCGATAGGTCCGCATTGCAGACCTGTCATGGACTAGTGTCCTAGGTAAGTGCCCAAAATGCAAGGAAAAATGAAAAATAACAAGTGCAAGTCTGTGACTTGTCCGCATCGCGGACCTCTCACGGACAGGTATAATTTTGGGTGGATTCTCTTTAACCGACCCAACCCACACACCCCTATTTAAACCCCACCCCATGTAATTTTTCTCCCAATATTTGCGATTTTAACCCCCCAAAATGCCTCTCTCTCAATTTTCTTCACTGTTTCACCCAAAATCACTCACTTTCAAAATAATCCACAATGCACTTCAAGTTCCCAAAGGTGATTCCTAGTTTCTTCTTGCAAATTCTCACTTAAGGTATGTGTTTTTCACTCCTTATTTTGAATATTGCCTAGGGTAATGTGTGTTGGGTACCATGGGTATGAAATCTTGTTGTTGTTTGTTCTTTGTGAAAATTGATGGTGTAACTTGGTGTGGGTTGTACAATTATATACTTAATTTTGTGTATGAAGGTGACTTTTGTGCTTGTTTAGTTTGGGTCACACCCCTTGTTTGAAAATTGGGGCGAAACCCTTGTGGAATCTTGTTAATTTTAGTGGTCATTGCCTGTTGTTGTTGAATCTTCTTGTTTGCCCATGGGTATAGTCATAATAAGCCATGTAAGGGGTGTGTTCTTCTTGTTTATATGCCATTCTCTTTATGTTAAATGGGTTAACTTGAAGGGTGTGACTGATTTTGTTGAAGCAAAGGAAATGTTGTTAGTTAGGGGTTGTTATGCTATAAAACTAAGTGTGGGGTGTATGTGTTGATGCAATGTTTGTATGAGGGTTATTGTTATGCTTGGTAAGGATGACTCGGTGTTGGGTGGGGAAGTTTGAGTACGATCTCAATTTGTGATTTGAACTAAGTGTGGGGTGACATTGTCGAGTTGATCCTTATTGTAGGGGCTATGTAATGAATTTGAGCTAATTGTCAAATTTGTGTATATACAGGCATTCATGGCATCCAGAGCTCGAAGAACAGGACAAGAAGGGGCTTCAAGCAATAAGAAAAGAACTAGAGGAGTCCTAGAAGTTCCAAAGGCCCCACCTCACTCGTGAGGCCAAACCTTTGATTTTGGGATTCGAGCTGTGGATAGGGAAGGGAAGCGATGGTATAGGTCACATGATGAGATAAATTACTTCCTTGATATCCCTATCAATGTGGATAGCCTAGCTCGATACTTCCTGGTCATCTATGACAGATGCATGCAATATCGGATAAGCTTTCTCTTTAGGAGCACTTTACCATGCAACCTGAGCATGGTAAGGGAGTTCTACACCAACATGAAGTCGGAGGCACGATCTCAAATGGTCATGATGCAGGGTGTCAAAGTTAGCATCCACCTGGTGGTGATAAATGGGATTTTGGGGACCATGGATGTCCCGTCTGCCGCTTTCATTGAGTTACAGATTCACCTGCCCTATCAGGCCATCTGTCACATATTGGTAGGACCTTCATCCACAACCATATGGATTTATCATGGCTATAAAAGGTATTATCAATCCTTCTCATTTGATCATATAAATAGGGAGGCCCAAGTATGGGTGAAGATTATTATGCATGTCATCTTCCTGGGACTTCTCTTCATTGAGATTATAAAGGACCGAGTTTGTTTAGCATACACCTTCATGACAGGGGTAGAGTTGAACATCGACACCATCTACAAATCCTCCATGAGGAAGGCTCGTGTGCATCATGGGCATAGGTATACTTTTGGTGGACTAATCATTGAATTATGCAGTCGTTCAAGTGTCCCATCAGATCCATTGGACTACTTTCCACACATCGAGGCCCCACCTTATTGTGTCACAAATATTAAGGGGATTGATGTGTCGTAGGCCCTGTTCTAACTACAACTGAGCGAGCATATATGGATAAGTTGATTATGGGCAGGATGTACGGGCTAAAGATATTGTGCCATCGGATTGGTGCCTGACCTTCCACTAACACTGAGTTGACCCAGGTGGAGATTCAATATCCCCTGAACGATCATGCCAAGGCTGCTTTAGGTATTGGGCCCAGATTTTTTGAGCCCGTAGAGGATGATGTGCCCAAAGATCCCGAAGATTCTAGGGAGGTTTCAGATGTGGATAAGGATGAGATCGATATGGATGAGCCACTAGTGATTGTGGGAAGTGATCCTATACTTCCCGATGCTTCCATGGAGGATGCTTGAGCATTGTGCGGCCATCCCATAGGTTACATAAAGTTAGCACTGAGGGCAGTGCTTGGTTTAAGTGTGGGGTGGGAGTACTCCTATGTCTATATTTTCCTTTATTTTAATTTGGTCATGTATAAATTCAGACTATATTTTATTTTCTATTCTATTGCCATGTTTATGTAGTTTGGACATCATCTTATTTTATTGTTGGGTCTGTAATTAAGTGCATTATGTTTGCATGTGTGAATGTTGAATGTTAGTAGTTATATGAATATTTGCATGGCATTATTTTTTGTGATGAATATTTGGTATTGTGAATGTTTCGGACTTAGTCATAATCGAATGACGGGTCCCTATGATGGATGGATGACGACCGTCCTAAGGTCATTCATCATTAGGGGGTTCATGTATACATAGTGGGTTTGAATATGGAATAACTAAAACAAATGAACTTGGAAAGGCTCATGTTTAAACTCTGAACCTCATGAATGCATTCTTAATATTGAACTCTTGAGAATGATGTAATGGTAAATCTATGTGAGCCCTTTGATGAAAGTGTTCTATGAGAGAGTGAGCTTCTTGTGAGTCCATGTTGCAACAATTGCTAGAACTTTCCCAATAAATGGACCAACCTAGATAGGAATAGAACTTAGAGGATAGGATCTAGGCGTTTCTTTGGTAGCCTATGATTAAACCATAATCTAACCTCCCTTGACATAGTCATCCCTAGTCAACCCCGTTGAGTCTTAGCTTTTTCTTTGGACAACTACATCTTAAGCCTAATCCCCTTTATTCTTTGACCGTGTGTTAATCCCAAATCCTAAGCACTTTAGCATGAAAATAGGAAGGGAAGTAAGATAAAAAGGTGCCCCTAGGAAAAACCTTGATATATATATATATATATATAGGGACTTATGATGAGTCATGAAAATACGACTCCTATAACGCTTTTAACATGGAATTTTTGCAAGTTCTCAAGAAAATTTATGGGTTTAATGTGTTGTTTAGTGTTATTTTTCAGGAATAAGGCTAAGGCATGGATTAGGACAAGAAGGAGGCTTAAAGTGAGAAAAATGAACTGAACAAGGACCACATGGGCACCCTCACGGGCTGTGTGGCCTTACACAGTCCGTATGAAAAGCCATCCGAAAAAGGGGATGCACCACGGGAAGGAGAAAAGACAAAAATGAACCAAATGAGGCCTAATGGAAGCCCTCATAGCTCGTGAACCCTCGCACGGACCGTTAGGACATCCGTGACCTCGCACTTTGTCATCTCCAATGTTCACTCAAGGGAATAGAGTAAGGTGTCGCCAAGGCATGACAAACGGAGCATGCCACGGACCATGAAGAAGTATACGGGCCATGTACTACACCATGAAGCTAACGCAGGTGAAGACAATGGTCGCCAAAGCAATGGGAAAAATACTCAAGTGCAATACCAAGTGGGGTGACACGGTTCGTGAGGCATGAAATGGACCGTGAGCCTTACCGTTAGCCTCCACTTGGCCTTTGGGAACCACAGGAGGAAGTGAAAGACACAAGGCAAGTCCCACGGTACCTCACACGGACCATGGGAGTGCACACAAATCATGGAACTGGTCGTCTGCCTGACGTGGGTTGTCGTGGAAAATAGAAAGAATCACATGAAGTGGAGTCAGACGGGACCCACCATGGGTTGTGTGACATCCCATGGGCCATGAAGATAGTTGTGAGGAAGAGCCCAAGGTGACAGTAAAAATACAAGTGGAGGACCACTGACCATGTGATGATCTGTGAAGTGAAACACGGGTCGTGTAGTTGCCATTAGCCATGTCGAAGCAAGTTTTTCTATTTCAAGTCGGATTAGGTTTTCTTTTATATATATATACATTTTTTATTATTATTAACTGTTAGAGAGAGAATTCAAAGAGAGAGAAAAACTTTTGAGAGATTTTCATTAAATATTTGGGTTTCATTCATTGGTTCGCGTTTGTAATTTGTGGATTCCTTGTTTATTCAATCGTAAGTTCTTTCTATGATTTCTTTACCTATTTATAACATGTTTTCATCAATTATGCTAGGCTAAACCCACAACTAGGGTTGTGAGAACCATGACAACTAGTTAAGATAGGCAAATTTGAGGTGAAATTCGGCATTGATTGTCGTATGCATCGTGGGATTCTTCAATATAATTTAATCCTTAATGAGTTTACGCATTAGGGTATGCTTATATCCATTACATGCCCAAAAAGAATGTAGTGATTAGGGAAAGAGTCCTACGACACAATTCGAGGTCATAATTCGGGGTTATTAACCTAGTCTAAGTGCTTGAGATAGACAGGTGAGAGGATCCTGGGGTTCATAACAAGGGGCAAAAAGAGTGTACATTCTGAGATCGGAGGGTAATGAATCAAATGCACCTAAGAAGGACCAGAAGGTGAATTAGGTGTTAACTACTTATTTAACTTTGTGTACACAATTATGACCGTATAATCCCTAAGTTTGACTATCGAGTTGGGTGTCATAGAGACTACAATCCTAGCTTCACAATTAATTGTTGAACTCCAGTAGTTACCGTTAGTTAGTTACTAGAATCTCTTTTCAACTTAGTTTTTAATCATAAAAAACCCCCATTTATATTATGCGCATGTGTTTTGGAAATAGGTATTACATTTGGAACTAAGTGCCAATTGATATATTCTCACGCATTCCCAGTATGATCGACCCCAACTCTTGTTAGGTTTTATATTTGATCAACGACCGGTTTACTCTTTATTTGGAGTGTAAATTTAGGCGTATTAAATTTTGGCATTGTTGCCGGGGAATATGGCGAAGAAATATTCTATTAGTAACTAATTTTAGTTGTAGTTCTATTTCCTGATTTTACTTTTTGTTTTTGGTTTGTTTTTACTATAGGGGACAAGTAGTGTATTCCCGCCACCTGCAGTAAGGGTGTATCACTGATTCCTTAAGACCCAGAGTTACAAAGATCCATTCGGAGGATGAATGCACGGGAGCGCGACACACAAAGGCGACGCGAGTTGGCCCTGAAGGTTGAAAATAAGGGCAACAATGGTTTGGAAATGCATGATCTTAATGAAGATGGGGTACCACCTGCTATCCCACCTCAACATCAAGATGGAGTTAGACCACCTGCCCCACAGCAGCACGTGCACTGTATGATGATGATAATGGTATTGGAGCTACTGGGGCAATCGTCCTACCTCCACTGCCTCCAGGTGTGAAATTATAACGACCTAAAAATTATCAAACTTTATAATGGTTGGTCAAGGTTAGTGTTGAACTTATCATGGTTGAATTTTGGTAGCATGGGTTGTACTTAAGTGGCCGGATTCAAAGGAATTTTTTTGGGGGATGGTTGTAAGGCCGTATAGGCAACACTAACTTTGAGAGGGCATATCTTCTGGTACAAGATGAACTGTGAAGATATTATATGTCAAATCAAAGCTCTTTGAGTTATCTTCACAACGCAACTCGTTTCACTCAATTTGAAGTTTGTATGTGAAAGTTATGGCCTTTGTAGTGAGACTACCCGTAATTGGAAGAATGTTGGAAAAGGGTTCCGGATTGGAGTCTAAGTGTGGGACCACGGACTGTTTAGTGTCCATAGTTCGTGGTGGCCTCCGTGGGTTGGGTGCCAATCCATGAACCAAGTGTGACCCCACGAACCACTTCATTATCCGTGTGACCCTTCACGGTCCGTGAAGGGTCCCGTGGGTTGGTCCAGAAAGTTGCCAAGGTGCAGGGTTGAGCTCAGGACCAAGTGTGGTCCCACGGGCAGGACCACGACCCGTGAGCCAGTACACAACCACTGGGGGTCCTCCGTGAGACCCTGTATTCAGTGATCCCCTCCATTTTATTAATGGTTAATTCGTAATTTAATTAAATCCTATGCCCTTTTTAGCCTTTCTAAGGTCTCCTAACACCCATAAATCAAACCCTAATCCCCTTTCATCCATTCTAATACTCTTCAATCCTCACCAAAATTCTCTCAATCCTCTTGACC
>JBCEWC010015584.1:0-13638 GCA_038996855.1 Solanum aculeatissimum
AATTTTATATGATATTCTAGTTGGCAGCTTAGGTGGCGGAATTAGTGCCACATGGTTTGCCACATGTGTGTTGTTAATCCTTGAGGGGTATTTGTGGTCTCTTATGATAACGGCAGGGGTATTTTTGGTCCGACAATCTAATGGAGGATATAAGTGGTCTATTTTGCATAGTTCAGGGGCAATTTTGACCCTTTTTCGTTTATTTATTATTTATGTTATTATCAAATTTTCCACAAGTTTAACACAAGAAATGTCCTTATGTGTCATCGACTCCTAGTAGCAGTCTCAGTCATTCAATTATTACTAGAAAGAAAAAAAAAGAAAACTTGTTATCATGCATTACACGATTAAATACATATAATAATTCAAATATTATTTTATTATGATATCAGAATCAAAATTTCAATATCATTGAAGTTGGACCACTAGTCCGATCCGATGGAATTAGTCCTTCAATATTGTTTTCATTATTATTGGGGTGGGGTGGATGATGGAATCCCACGATAAAGATGAATGGTTCCTTATATATCTTGAATACTTGGATAATTCTTAGCCTTCAAACAACTCAAGATTCATTTCTTTAAGCGATTAGATGCAACGTCATGTTGTAATGGCACCCAACATCGTGAGTTAAGCACATAATGTTATCGTAATTTTACATTACAATCAATCCAATATTATTATGCTTGAGAACAATGTTGTAATCACGTGGAAGACGGATTTAATTTACTCCCAGTAGTCTCACTCTAAAAGAAGAGAAAGTCAAAAGTATAGTTCTCAATCATAATCAACTTAAAGAGAGTAATTTATATCTACAAAATGGGGCAAACAATTATCACGTTATTAACATGATCAGTCAATTGCATTTATTATTGAGGTTCATTATGAATAAGTAACCATTATTTTCTAGAATGTCCACAGTTTCGAAAAACATAGATTAATGAAGTAGAGCTTAAAGTAGGTAATTAAAATTTTTGGAGATCAGGTTTAAATCGTGATAGAAAAATTCAAAAGTCAAGTAGAGTTGATAATGAAATGAACCATCTTTAAAGATTACAGATTGTGTTTTATGTTTATTTCTTTTACTTGTCCGGTGAATTTTCGTGATTTGATATAAAAAACAAGCTTGATAATATTTTTTTATTTATATATTTTGAATCGAAGATATATGTGAATATTGAACCAAAGAAATTGATAGTTGTATGATGTGTGATTCTATGAGTTTTGTTTTAACTATATATTATTCCCCATTTATTTATGAAATAATTTTTTTTTCACGACGCACCACACCAAAAATTATCTTTATTAGTAATCAATTAACGATAATAATTTAATTGCTGCTAAATATATCTTTTTAGAGGCAGTTAATACTATTTGTAAATGTCTTTATTTATGTGTATATTTATTATCGCTAGAAGTTGTTTTTGTTGTAGTGACGTTTGACCACCATTTTGCTTAATAATTCTATTAAGTCCGATCCGATCCGATGGAGTAACTATAGCCTATCATGTCAGCATTTTTCTAATCATTAAACCAAGACAAATTTATTACATAAACTCCATATATTTGAAGATTAATCTGGATTATGACAACCATTAAAAGAAACAAAAAAGTAGGAGTCCTAATAATAATGACAAAATGAATTTACTAACGAGCTGGATCCCAAATTGCAATTCCAGCTCATCTGCTCCTTAAAAGGCTAGACTTTTTGGGCATAATATAATCCTTACAAAATATTTCAACTCATAAGTATACTCCAAAATACTATTTGCTTTTAGGTGGTTCCCACTTCCCAGTTACATGATTAATGATTGATTCTAATGAGCACTGAGATGATTAATTACTTGAATTGTTAATTAGCTTTACTGCAGGGTCTAAAATTAGTTGTTGTAATTAACGTAACTCCCATCTACTGGAGATTTAATTTGCAACTACTCTATTGAAGTAACTAATCTTGATTAATGAAGATTATGAAGTATCTTAAATGAATGCATGCAGGTATTTGAGTCAACAAATTAGGGCCCAATTATAAAGCATAATTTTCGAAAGTTGAATACGATGGCGGACCTACTAGGCTAATGAAGGAGAAAAAAAGAAAGAAATCATGATATAAGATATTTATTTTTTCCTGTTTTTGTCAATGAGGTAGTACGGACAGACAATTAACATACTTATGGATAAATTAGTTTAGTGTATCTGCAATTATATTTATTTTATCTAAAATAGAATATTTTAATGAAAGATAAAAAGTTCAAATAATATTTTTTACGATTTTTCATGCTTTTAATATAGTATAGATAAACAAAGTTGACCAAATTATGCACACATAATTAAACACTTTATATTCCTTCCATTTTCTTTTGTTTATCATATTTTCTTTAAGAGTCAAACAATATGAAGTTTGATTAATATTTTAAAATGTCTTTTTTTTTTCATCATATTGATTTTAAAAAAGCTATAATAGTTTTTATATAATTTTTTAATATCCTAACTTTTATTTTGAAATATCAAATTAATGTACTCTAATTCAATTTTAAAAATTAACCAAATTATTTCTTGAAAAAAATACAACATAACAACTAAAAAGAAACAGAAGGGAGTAATATGATTTGGCTTTATATTCATTTTAGATATTTCACATAGAGGCAGGAGCGACTTAAACACATTAGTGGTCCAATGCGAAAATTGAATGGAGGTCTTAAACTTTAAGAAATAAATTAATATATTTTTTGTACGAATTTTATTCTTCTATCTCTTTGATTTGCATAATTATTATTTTTTTAAATATAATAGATTTCATTCAATATTTTTTTCCGATTAATCATATAATTATACTCTAAATGTATAATTCTTTCTTTTTATATGAAATAAATAGCTTTTATTATAAATAATACTTACTTAATATTTTTTTCTAAAAGAATATATAATCTATTATTACCTAAAAAAAAAAACCCTCAAATTTAGAATGTATCTAGCCACGCCTGCATATAGCCTAATTGTATCTGGTAAGCCGTCGTAATCACAGTGAAGCTTTAATCTCCTGTTTCCTTGTATTTAATTTATGTCTTAATTTAGAGAAGGCCTAGGTGTCGATTAATTAATTATTACACGACACCAACAATTTGCATGTCAGAACTTAATTAATAATCCATAAGTTTTTTACTAACTGTACATTAATCAAGAATTAAGAAGGTAATTCCCTACAATGATTTCTAGAAAACCCTCTTGAGGGACATGTTTTGATTGATAGACATGGAAACGAGTGCAGCTGTTTAATAGGGATATGTCTTGATTGATTGAAAACCTTAATAAATTCGTGATTAAGAGGTACTAAATTGATATGTTTAAGAATTAATCCGCTAAACCACAATTTTAACTAAACTTTATTAGTCTTGCCTAAATTAATACTACTAGAAAGATTTTTGACGTAAAGAATCCGTCAGTGGAACAGAAGGAAGCAATAATAGTGAGTGAGTGACTTGTTTACCTCTATGAGAGCCAAAGCTTAATTAATTGCATAATAGCAATTCAAGTGGTCATCTCAGTTGTCAAACCAATAAGTGAATGATTTCCACCTTAAGTAACTTGATGAACTATTTTTTATTAAGTAATATAATAAAATGTACTAATTTTCATAGTAAACGTTAATTAGTAAGCTTAAAAAAATGATGACTAGCCTGGTATAATTGGAGTACAAAAAAATATGGCCTCAAGTACAAATTAAAAAAAGAGGGTGAGGGAGGTAATTATATTTTATATTTATTTTTAAATATAGTGTATTTGTCTCTAAATACATTATATTTAGCGAATGCATCGTTTTTCTTTCCTCTCAGTATCACCTTTCTCCCTCCCTCTTCCCTCTACTTCTACATATGTATTTGTGTATTTATAATTTTATGGACCCAAGTATCCAGTATCAAATATGTATTGATATCTCCAGTATGTCTATTTATATAGATTTCATCCAATATATTTACTATAATTTAATGTATCTAACATAAATACGTATTAATGTATCTGTACATACATAAATACATCCATCTAATATCAAATTTGTGAAGTGTCCAATATATCTATGCATAGTTACATAGTTAAAAAAAGATGAAGACGAAGATGTAATCATCCAGATGCCTGTATGTGTACATAAATACATGTGATTATACCTTAACTAGTGACCCTTGAATGACTATGGGATATCAAATTACTCCTATTATTTTATAGTAGTAATTTTGATATATATGGTAGGAATGTTTATCTAATTCGATTTTCTTTCCAATTTCTTTTTGTTAAAACTACTAATTATCGTCTACCATCGTGATTTTTGAGTAAAAAAAAAACATTTAAGATTCTTAACTACATAAAAAATCTCTTGTTGCGTCAATTGAAGGCTGAAATTATGCGTACATGCTCAGCTATAATGGGCTTCTGTATGGGCTTTGCCCGGTCCACTCCTTCATGCTAAAGAGGTGCTCCCTCGATATCCCATTTAGTATGATTAGTTAAAGGGATTCTTACCTAATTATATACATGACGAAAAAATTTCAATAAAAATAATGGTATGTATATGTTAAATATTGATATAATATAAATACTTATGTAATGTGTCGATATTATATAAATAGTGTATACCTGATATATAGTTGTATATCTCAGAGATGTATATACATACATATGTTCTTGTTCATACAATATTTATACATTGCATGTTGTCTTTTTTTCCAATGTACCAACTCAAATCTCCTCTAAACACTCTAAATTATTTTTTGATAGTTATATTGTTGAACTCTAATTCAAATAGATTGTATTAATTTGAATATATAAAATACAACGATTATAGGCCAACATTAAACATCCTGAGACTATGAATAAAAGTTTGCTCAGTCATTAATTGAGTTACAAAAGTCATGACCTTGAAACCCCTCATAACATGAGAGGGAAAAAAGGTTAAAGAACCTGAACTAATTAACCCCAAAAAACTCGAACTGTACGTAATACAGTGGCTTAATTAGTCCAAATCTTGTTATTAAACATTATTAATTCCACAATAAACTAGAGCAGTAAATTAAATTATCTAGGTTAATTAATTAAGCTCTTTGATCTCCTTAGTAATTGCAGGAATGCAACTAGTACTTCTTGCAATCCCAGTTGTACCCTTCTTTGTGACAATTTTGTCCCTTGGACTTATAGATTTGGCTCTAAGAATTCCCCTTCCATCTCTTGTACTTCTCTTCAACATTTCTCTCATTGCTTCAGCTTGATAAAGAACAGGATAAGCCCTACCAAATTTATTAAACTTGCTATGAGTACTCATATGAGTAGTCAATGCTTCTTCATTTTTTCCTCCATTTTTCTCCGCTTCTTCCTTTACTGCTTCTGCGCATAGCCCGCATATCCACTTACCTGAATATTTTTTTCGAACTCGATCGATGTATTCATGTGTGAATTCTTCGCTCATACCACAACACTCGCATTTCGCGTTTTCAACTTCGGAAATTGGTGGGAGATTTGATGAATCGACAGGACTTATTGCGTTCCATTCGAACGAAATATCGGACATTGTACGTTGTAAATTGTCGTTGGAGAGTCGAGGGGGCTTGGTAATGTTTTGTTTTCGGACGTAGGATGATTTTGTAATTGTCTCTCCGTGGGGTGCCATGGTGTTTGTTTCGTACGTACCAAATGATTTTTGAAGGAAATTAAATGATGATAGGTTTAGCTTGTTATACTAGAATTTTGGATAGTGTAGATGAATGGGTAAGAGTAACAAGGTTGGTATTTATAGTTAGTTCTTGCTTTACAAGTTGTAAGTCGAAAAGTAGGAGTTGTGGACCATGGTGATTGAGATGTCACTATTGAATTGGATAGTACTCATGAAAGTGCTGGATGTTTCATGAGGAGCAAGCTCAGAGCTTAGCAAATTAAAAGGCAAAACTTTTTCCTGCTTCTTCATGTGCGTGATGTGATGCTTTTGTGTGAGTGTATTTGTACTGTTGTTAATTTACTAATTTTCTGGGGGGAAACAATTTCTATTTTTATTTTTATGAACTCTACTTCATGACGGTTGATTTAGTGGACAAGTTCTCGAGAAATTAGTAATTTTTGTGTGTAGATCATATACTTATATTGAGAAATTTAGTAAATACTTCCTCCATCCAATTTTAATCACGATCTTTGACTTGATATAGTATTTAAAAAAAGAAGAAGAGAACTTTTGAAATTTTTGTAGTCTAAAATAATCTTTAGATATTTGTGTAGTTATAAATCATTTCATCAAGCGGAGTTTTACAGTTACATTATTTCTAATTATCATAAAGTAACATTTTTTTCGGAACGAACTAAAAAGAAAAAAGTGTCACATAAAATAAAACATAGGAATTAAGTACATAGAAACTATTTTGTGGGAACCTTGTAACAAAGTAAACTCTTGATCCAACGCTAGAAATGAAACTTGCTTAATCTTTATTGCCCTCCTCAAACTTTAAATCTTTGATCTCCCATGATCGACAATATATATAGAATCAAGAGAGAAATGAAGGAAATAACATAGATGATCAGTATAAAAGTAGGATATATAATATAGTAGTAAAATGCTTTCAGGCTAGCCTTCATGCATGCACAGGAAATTGGGTGGACGAAGTTTACTCAAACAATATTCATTAGCTTTTGATAATCGTTCTAGCCACTTTGATTTGTAATGCATGAATTGAATATAGATATAACATACGTTACGTTACTTGATCAATAAAGCCTTTTTCTTTCACTATTACAAAAACAAAAATCAACGATGGACAAATTTTATAGTTAAACAATAAAATTCGTAAATAGTCATATCTACCCCAAAACTTTGTGTAATAGTTATATAAAAAAAAATATCAGCTGTTAGCAACCAAGTTCATAGCACTTTTTTTTTTCTCATTTCCCTTTATTTAGCATGTTTCCTACCTCAACTAACCATGTTGTGATAATTTCTTTTTTTGAAGTTGTGACATTTTAATTTTTTTCTTGGATCTTGACATTAAATATTACTCTACTACTACTTAGAAAAGGAGGTTGTAGTGATGTCCAGTAACAAAAAAGAGATCAACTTTCTAGCTATTAGTCACAAGTTGTCGTTGTTCGACCATTCAAATTTGGTGGAGTACGTTGTATTGTTACAAAGAAAATGTAACTCAATTATTAATCAATCAAATCAGGAGATATATACATCAATGTCGAGCTCCCTTTTCCCTTTTCCCGTGACAATGTAGCTATCAATTATCATGTGGTTAGTAATTATTAATAGAAGGTTGTAGCAAGCTTAGGTCTCCATCAATCACATGTTTTAAATTAAAGAATAAA
Source organism: Solanum aculeatissimum (assembly GCA_038996855.1). Classification (NCBI taxonomy): domain Eukaryota; kingdom Viridiplantae; phylum Streptophyta; class Magnoliopsida; order Solanales; family Solanaceae; genus Solanum; species Solanum aculeatissimum. The sequence goes on from JBCEWC010015584.1 coordinate 7,339, forward strand.
AAATAGGAACATAAATGATGACCATATAACTTGCTTTATATTCAATTCATGTCAATATTAGTTTGTACAGATATATGTTGGCGGAGTCAGAATTTTAACTAATATGATTAAAAAATATGAAAAAATAAATACATAAACAAGTCAAAAGAATTGAATGTATATTGTATATACATAAAACAAAATAAATTAATCTTAAATGTATATTATAATTTTACACCGAAAGAGATTTGAATGAACCCTTACTCCATACCACTTTATCTGAAGTTTGGAGGACGACTTTAGTTGTGGCTTGAATTTGATGCCAACTTCTACAGTCATCATTTCTCACGAGAGCTTTCACTAAAAATATCTCCCTTACCTATGAATAAATATGATCAAATACAAACATTAATGAAATTGTACTGTTCATTTTGCAACTTGACCTAACTGCTCAATTAGGTGGTTGCAAAAGTAAAAATGGACCAAAAAGGAAAAAATAAATAAATAAAAGAAGCAATTTCAATCATGCTGATTATTATATTCCAATCTCTAATATACGTGCTACAAATGAATTTTTTAATTTTTTTCTAAATCCCTTGTTAAGAGCTTTCATAACTTTAGTGTTGGAGGTATAGGAACCCCTCTTATTGATTTTTAGATTATTTCGTTGCATTCTAAATTAATAAGGATGGTTCTCCTTCTACTTCTTTCTTATTTAGAATGTGATGAAGAAATGACTTGCATAAAATAAATAATGAAGAATTAAGCCAAATATATCGCTTAATTAAAAATAGTTAGTGAATGTATAATATATGTGTAATACAATACTTATAAATTATGTATCGATTAGAAAAAATTAGAAGTGAAGCTTGCAGTTATTTGTTTAAAGATATCAAAAAATTATAAAAAAAACAAACAAATTTGAATTTTTTATAGAAATACACAACTTATAGTTTCATATTCTCTATAAGTCCCTACCATTTCAAAAAAATTTAAAATCCCTTCTTTTTTATTTCTCTCTCCAAATTGTTGATACATGACTTGTCTCATTTCAATTAACTTTCTGACGCACTAAATTTACTCCTAAATTAGAGTCTATATTCCTGCGTCAGTTTTACAACATCCTTTTCAATTTTTTTCTTATTATTTTCATATTCCAACTAAACTGAATAACTTTATCCTCCTCTTCTTTCTTCCCTATTACATCCATTTTGTTTGATTTTATGAACTTCTTCATCTTCCTCTTCTTCGATTTGTTGTTTCTATGTGTTACATATGGATTCTAATCCATCCTTCAGTATAGGTCTTCCTCAAATTGAATAAGTTCCTCAAATTCTCCAATCCCTCCGAGGCGTGATGTTAATTCGGCAAAGATAGGACTATGTGAAAATAGATTTAAAAAAAATAATCAAAATCACCTGTAAAACAATATGCTAAGTAAAAAGGGAAAAAATCGAAGTTTTTTATATCAAGTTGCAAACTTTCAGATTTCCTTTTTTCAAGTTCAACTTATACTTCTACTTTCCTTGTATCAAATTTGATTCTTTATCAATTTTTTTATGTTGAATCAATTTTCATTGTATCAAGTTGCAAACTTTCAAATTTTATGATCTCACGTTCAACTTTATACTTCTAATTTTCTTGTATCAAGTTTGATTCATTATATCAAGTCACAAACTTTTAGATTTTCTTGTATTAAGTTTAACTTTATACTTCTAATTTTTTTGTATCACGTTTAATTTTTTTATATCTAGTTTTTTATTAATCAACTTTCATTGTATCAATTACAAATTTTTAGATTTGCTTGTATCAAGTTCAACTTTATACTTCTATTTTCCTTGTATCGATTTTGATTCATTGCATCAAGTTTTTTTTGGTATCAAATTTTGTTGTATCAAGTTGCAATCTTTCAGATTTTCTTGTATCAAGTTCAATTTTATACTTCTAATTTTCTTGTATCAAGTTTGATTCTCTTTATCATTTTTTTAATCAAGTTTCATTATATCAAATTACAAACTTGCAGATTCTACAGAGTTAAAACTATTTATGATGCATGATTCCAAACTTATGCAGTTTACTTATCTATGTATCAAGCTTAAGTTGCAATAGATTGGCTCCTCTTTTTGTCTGGTATTCTCGTTCATTTTTTGGAATAGATCGTATAAAATTGAATTTGAATTTGAAATGTCTGAATCTGATAAGTTTTTTGGGAGAGGTTGATTTGAATTTCATTAGCATGATTAGTGGGATGAGAGAAGTTGATTGGAATTTCATTAGCATGATTTATGGGATTAAAAATTAATTTTATACTTTGTGTCCGTTTAAAACTCAACTAACAACCAAAGTAACGTATCAACAGTTATTGTGGAATGTATTCAGATAAGAGTTTTTAAAAGAAATTTTTGTTAAATAAAAATGATAGGAATAAATTAAAATTTCCTCCTTACACAATGAGATTTATGTAAGTTATATAATAAATTTGGGAGTTGGAGCATCTAGTGGTGAAAGCCCAGACTTTATCGAACATCATTTTTTAAGAAGGAAAAATAACATAACTAGGCAAACATATGATATGTATTTACATTATACAACTATAGTTTGAAAAAAAAAATACAATTTATAGCTAAAGTTAGGATTTTGTTGCTATTCTCTCTCGCCTCTCTCCTCTCTCTCTGCAATTTCTTGCATAATATACAATTATATATGTATATCAGCTGCATATATACAATTATTTTGATAGATATACATAGTCAATTCGACAGATATACATATACAATTCATCTCTCTGTCCTCTCTCGTTTGCCTCTCTCCTCCCTCCCTCGATCTCGCTCGCCTCTCTCCTCCCTCTCCCAATCTCGCTCGCCTCTCTCCTCCCTCTCCCAATCTCGCTTGCCAGATATACAAGTACATATGTATATTAGTTATACGTATACAATTATTTGATAGATATACACATATAATTTGACAAATATACATATACAATTTGCTTCTCTCCTCCCTCTCTAGATCTCGCTCACCTCTCTCCTCCCCTCTAGATCATATAACCGAGGTTATATCATATAATTATGTAAAATATAGTTATTTGACCATATTAAGTTTTAAGCCTAGACTATTTATGAAAATTTCTCTTTTAAAAATTGGGTCGCCCATCTTGTTATCATGCCCAAGACCATAAAAAAGTCAGCATATCACAATTTTTATACAGGCCTTAAAAAATTGCGCCTCCTTGGGACACGTTTCTTAGGACTCGTTTGGTTAGGGAATAATTTTTTCCAAAATTACTGTCATTAGTTAATTCAGAATTGTTATTCCATTCTCAAATAAAAGTAGCACACTATGATCTTGGGATAATTAATCCGGAATAAATTATTTCGTGATTTATCTCAATAAAATGTGAAATAAACTCATCCTAAAATTAATTATCCATTAACCCTCATAGCAAATGAGCCCGGGGCTCCTCCGTAACAAAGGATTTCCGATTTGTGGTGCCATTAAAGTTGCTAAAGTGATACTTTTAAAAAACATATCTATCCACTTTTCGAGAACTCCCACTTTTTCTTTGTTTCTTGATGACTCGAACTCATAGTACTTTTTGAGTTGAAGGTGAAATGTATTTACTATCTGAACAAGAACCTTTTATCCTTTTATGAATTATTGTATATGAGTTGAACTCTTTTTTTCTTTCTTTCTAAAGTAGAGTTAAAAGGGGCACGAAGAACCTAACAAAATATGAGTGGCCTCAAAAATGAACTCAGATAGTCCAATTTGAATTGCACGTTTAAACTATTGAATTGTCTTTTCAAAAATGCTTTAATAAAGCTTAATATTTTTGGACTATTTCCAAAATATCTTTTAAATAGGAGAACACGTGAAATTAACAATAAGGCAAATCTTAGAAAGTGGAATAGTGGGCTTCTTTTTGATAACCAATCCAAACCTGGCTACGGACTACACAAGTACAGTCCAAATGTAAAGTACGTTTTATTTAGTGAGAATACCGGGAAATAGATTTAATGTGAAATTATTTATTTAAATTATACTTAATCTAAATTATTATTTACCTTTAATGAATTTATGATCTAAACTGTTTACCCTCTCACTTCATATTTTTTTATTTCGTTCATGATGTCATCATGATTGCTATTAATTAATCCTTTGTGATACTCCCACGGTATATTGATATTATCTCGGTATCAAATAAGACGAGCTTAATCCTCTGTGATACTTTATCGGTATCATATAGGATTATGCTATTTCTTTTAGAAATAAACAAGAAATAATTAAAAGAAAATTATTAAACTCTAAATTAATTGAAAATATATTCTTTGGGACATTCCATCGATTTATTGATACTATATCGATATCATATAGGATTGTTCTTAATTCTATGTGATACTCCATTGGTATATTGATAACTTATCGGTATCATATAGGTTTGAGCTCTTTTTATAAAAAATAAAACAATCAAGAGAAAATTATTAAAGTCACAAACTTATTTCTTAAACTCGATCTACATCAATAGAAAACATATTCTTATGATACTTTGTAGGTATATTGATACATTTTGGTATCATATAGGACTGAGCTTAATTCTCTATGATACTCCATCGGAATATTGATACTCTATCAGTATCATATAGTTTTGGACTCTGTCGGTATATTGATACTATATCGATATCATATAGTTTTGGACTCTGTCGGTATATTGATACTCTATCGATATCCTATAGCTTTGGACTCTGTTGGTATATTGATGCCATATCGATATCATATAGGACTGCGTTTAATTATCTGTGATACTATGTCAGTATACTGATACCCAATTGGTATCATATAGCTTGAACACTGTCAACATGTGAATTTCAATTGTAAATAAATTAGGGGATATTAATTATAATTAATTAATAAAGCATAAATATAAAGAGTATATGAATATAAATAATTGGACTTAATTTTCCGTTTTATTTAGGTAAAGCTATACATCGATTGGACCAAAAGCGATTGTACATCTTTTAGCCTTTTCAACCCAATATGGCCTAAAAATATGGGCATAAAACTCAGTTTGGTTTGGGTTAAGCACTTTGAAAAGCATTCAGAGATTGAAAAAGCACAAGCAATACAAAAGCAAGAGAAGGAAACTACCACTTAATATAAACAATGAACACACTTGATCACTTTAAGACCCAAGCATGGAGTTTCAGCAGCCCCTTTTTGACTATATAATATTGGCTGTGCTTGGTAGGAAAGAAAATGTTTTTCATAGAAAACGTTTTTCGAAAAATTGAGTTGATATCTAACTTATTTTTTCATATTTGGTTGGTGAGTGAAAAATATTTTCTATTGTTTGGTGGGAAAGAAAATATTTTTTATTTTTGGCTAGAGAGTGAAAAATACTTTTTGAAAAGTAATTTCTAAAATGAAAATCAACTCCGATTCAGGACCCGACCCCGACACCTAATGCGAGACCTAACTCAACTTCCAACCCAAGATTCACTTTCAAATTTAGACTTGACCCTAACTTTTGAAGCGAAATCCAACAATACCCGACTCCAGACTCAACTTTCAAATAATTTGATTTTTTAAAAACAACAACAATATACCCAGTGAAATTTCATAAGTGGGGTCTGGGGAGGGTAAAATGTACGCAGACCTTACCACTACCTCAGGGGTAGAGAGACTGTTTCCTGGGAACCTCGTCTCAAAAACCCGTAAGCAGAATAACTAGATATTAAAAAAAAGGAAAGGAAAAGAAAACAGGAAGACCAACTAATAACAAAAAGTACATGGTAGTGTGTAAAACTGTAAAGAAATCAACATATATATGACGAATACTGACAAACCTGGATATAAAAACATGACTAATCCTACTACCCTACTATACCCAAAAACCAGACATCAACCTAATCCTACTAACCTATTAGCCTGCTACTCTAATCCCCGACCTCCACTCCTTTCTATCTAAGGTCATGTCCTCGGTGAGATCAAGTCTTGCCATATCTTGTCTGATTACCTCCCCCAATACTTCTTCGGTCTACCTCTACTTCTTCGTGTAGCTCCGAACTCCAACCTCTTGCACCTTTTAACAGGAGCATCGACACTTCTTCTCTGCACATGTCCAAATCATAGCAGTCTTGCTTCCCTCATCTTATCAGCCACAGGGGCCACCTCTAGCTTCTCCCGAATGGTCTCATTCCTAACCACACATCCATTGCAACATCCTCATCTCTGCGACTTGTATCTTCTGAACATGTGAGTTTTTGATTGGCCAACACTCCACCCCATACAGCAAAGACGGTCTAACCACTATTCTGTAAAACTTAC
>JBCEWC010015585.1:0-13634 GCA_038996855.1 Solanum aculeatissimum
AGTTTGAATTCCATTACCCATGATCTTGATCTTCATTCATGGCATATGCATGGTTATTGTTATGATGAAACTTTTGAGGAATCTTTGATTTGATAAGTTTTGTTAAGGCTTGTGATCATATAGTCTCTCTGTTTTGGCTCTATGAGCATTTTGGGTGCTTACACCATTTTGATTCTGTTTTGAGGCTTGATATGATAAGCTATTAGATTGGATACTCTTATTGCATTGACAAGGGAAGATCATGACAAGTTTGGCAAGGTTTTGATAAGTTTTGACTCAAGCATGAACAAAATTTGAACTATGGTTTTGTTTTGACTAAGTATGCATGTTTTGAAAGTAAGTGTAAGTCTCTAGATTTAAATGTTGCATGTACCTATACGTATTCCCGTGGGATAAGACTTAGCACCGAGGGATTGGAGTCATGGTGGACTATCTCCACAGGGTCCATACTCATTTCCGTCAAACCATGTGCCACCATGGGTTTTGTCCCTAGATAGGAATTGATCTGTTTTGTTTTGTATCCCCTTGTTTAAGGGTGTTAGGGTAATACTTGGCAAATAGTACCGGGTTCGGATAGTGGCTCGTTCGGATCTTTTTGTCTATGTCGGTTGAGTTACATCCCTGCTATATGTATGATCATAGGATTGCATCTCATGCATCATGGTATGGCATATTGTTATATTACTATTTGGCTACGTGCATTCCTTTCGTATCACTTGTCCCCTTGGCATGTTGTTGGTCACACTATCCTTGTCATATGCATTGCATGCCCGCATACTTAGTACTTAATTGTGCTAACCCATATTGTTTTCTACATGTTCTAACCATGTAGGGGACAAGGGTGATTATTACATTCTTCCAGATGACGTTTGATATTTGTTGAAGACTTGCTAGTGGTGAGCCCTCTTGTTCAAGGGCAATAGCCACCGTATATCTACCTCTTTATTTTCATGTATTTACTTTCTTTGACTTGAGGGTGAGCCTCAAGCTTGTTGAGGCCCCGCTCATCTATGTAGAGGCATGGTTGGACAAATCTTACTCTTGTACGTTTGACTTATATGTTGGATATTTGGCTATGTAATATGATGTTATTTCACTTGATGTATGATCATGTCTCCATGTTATGATAATGACTTGAATGTTGAGTATGATGTATGAATATGTGCTATGTGCAAGCATGCCTATCCTATTCCCATTTTGTCCCCATAGCTTGAGTCCCAAGTCCCCAAACCCCTAGATTTTATGTGCTACATGTTTAGCTTCCATATTTCTGAACCGATGATGAGTGTAATGATGCTATGATGGCTTGATTGAGGCCCTTTGGGTCCTCTTTCACCATGTCACATCTAGGCCCCCTATCCGAGTCATGACAGAGGGACTATTGGCATTTAGACAAAGTTTCCCTTCTCTACGATTCTAAATCATGCGATAGAGTTATTCCCTAAGAAATATATGATGATTCATGTGTTTCTTTCAACCTTTTGACTGTGCCTCATCTATGAGGTGACAGTGACAACACTATTTAGACCCTTATCAATTAGTTCCTCTGTGATAAAGTGATTAGAATGGTAGAGGGACTGCACTAGTATTTAGAGAAATTTACTAGTGTATTGAGTTGATTAATTCTAAAGAATACAATCTTATTCTTGTGAATAGTGCGTTTGAGTAATATCAAGATGTACCCCAGGCTCTTTTATTCAAAATGTGCTTCTGATGTTATCCATGAAAGAAAAATTTATGTCTCTAAGATTTTTATGTTACCAATAGAGGGAGTGTGATTTGAGGTCTTGTAAACAATAAGTGGGATTGGGTCATTCCAGAGATAGAAGGACAAAGGTGGAAATAAAAGAGAGAAGATAGTGAGAGTAATAGTTGATTGAGGCTTGTTACTATCTATCTATAAGGTAAGTAATGAGGTGATGAGTTGATTGCCATAAAGTTTAACAAAAGAATAGTACGTATCATTGTATATTCATGATGAGGTATAAAGAAAGAGTTATTGTTAGGATGAACTAAAGTGTGCTCAAACTAGAAAGAAATTTATGTTGATGTTTTATAGTACTCGTATTAGTGAGAGTGTAGTATAGATATTGAATATGCAATAGAGTACTTTTGCAGAGATAGATAGAACCTAGGCTTACGATTCTGAAAGGTGAGTCTAATGAAATTCATAAAGTTATGTGCTTAGCCAGACAAGAAGTCACAATTAATGGGTGAATGGTACATGAGTTGTGAAGAGGGAATATGCTAATCAATTATTGGCTATCACATTTTAGTGAGCCTATGTTCCCAATTTTTTTACCTAGTAGTTGTAGGCTGGTATAATACGAGAGAAGTGTGTGATGCACATGTTAGCACTAGGACCTAAGCTGGAATTTTAAGGAGCGGTGTTAAGAAGAAGAGAGCATTATGACAGTCATAGTCTTAGTTAGAGATTTTCTCTAAGAGTCTTGTTGTAGTGTGGGATCGATGTTAAGATGTTGACTTGTAAAGAACGTGATGCTAAGAGTATGGTAGAGGTACCTCTTAGATGTAGATAGTGAATTGAGGGTGAAACACTAGATAAGAAAAAGCTTACGATATGCATTCAAAACAATGTAAATTGTGTGAAGCTATAAGTTATTACTTGTTATGGAACTCACGTAGTATAATTGAGTTGTCAATGTGGAGTAGGTCGATGTAAGAATTCTTTGCCACCTTGATTAATTAGGTCGATAGGGGAATATGTATAGATGATGATGATTTTTCCATGATAATCCTAGTTTCTAAGGTCAAACGTATAGAAGCATAGAAGATGAGTGTTAGTAGACTAAAAAAAGAGGTTAGGTCATAAGGAGTGTAGAAAGAGGCTATGTATGCCAACAAGACCAACAAGCATAGAAAGATGCCCATAGAGGTAGAAGGAAGCTAAGAGTAGTATCTTAGAAGAATGTCTTAGTAGTGATTTTATATATATTGAGTATAGTATAACAGAAGAGTTTAAGATGTTTTTGGGGATAGTGATGCCTTGACCATGTGAAGATTTGTACTTAAAGCTTTGTAAAGAGAATTGATTAACAGACTTAAGAGACATAAACTTTGAGCTAAGGGGGGGGATGACGACATAAAGAACCAAAGTGGGTATTGAGCTTTCGATGGTGATGAGTTGATCAGGATGAGACATCAATTTTTTTGATTTATATATTCCTTATACTTCAGTCGAGATGATATTCCATTCATATCTTTTGTATGAGTGTCATGCCCATGGCTTTGTCCTATTTACCTCATGTTGATTCCCGTTCATGTTGAGTTTTGAGAAAGAGAAGTGGTAACTTCATTTAGTGATTCTAATCTTATCTCAGAGATCTAAGAGTTTCCAGCAATATGTTGAACAAGATGTGACTTGCATTTTACACTATGTACAATTCTACGAACTTCGAATGAATCTTGAAATGATGAGGGAGATCGTACTTCCTTATTAATATTCTTGGAGCATGTTTCTTGATTGAATCATGCTAGTGATCTTTCGTTCAATGCCCTTTCAATAATCCTCTTTTGCGATCTTGATAGCAATATTGATATAGTAGAATGAGTTAGAGTAGATAAGAGAGAGTGGGTATTCCTCGATGGTGACTTGTTCCTATAAGAGTAGGGGTGTAGAGGAGGAGTGACATGAGATCTTATGATATGCAATAGATAGGGAGTAGTATGTTAGTGTGTCTTTGAGTGAGAGCTCATACAATGATGGAGGTAGAAGCACTAAGTAGGCTTGACAATTCATAGATATAGTTGAAGTGGTTAGAGGGATAGGCTTGAATGTGTAGTTTTCATTATGTAAGTGTATTAAAGTGATGAGAACAAGAAGTATTATCTAAGTAAAGGTCTCTATGAAAATATGAAACATAGATTTTGAGGGGTTAGATTGGTATAAGTATGACCATCTTAGGACTGTCAATCTTGAGACTTAAAGATAGGATTGATGTAATGACCCCAAGTTTATAAGCCTTAAAGTGTAGAAAGTTGGCCTGAAAAATGACCTGGAGTCAGTTCTACAGGGGTGACTTACGACCCGTCAATTAAGGTATGACCCATAGGTTTGTTCTTAGAACATGAACATTAGGAAAGGGAAAAGTTTCTAAGTGTGGGGAAACCTACGGACCCAATGATAGCCTATAAAAAGGACTACGATCCATGGATAGGGTCGTAGATGGGACCATCAGACTTGAAGAAAAAATGGAGTTTCTAGAAAGTGACCTACAAGTTACTAGCACAATATGTGAAATAATGAACGACCCATAGAATCCCTTCTTGGATATAGGGTCCAAGAAAATGAGAAAAATGGCTAAGTGTGGAAGGACTCTACGAGTCCAACCATGAGTCGTGGACTAAAAGATGGTCTGTAGGATGGTTTCATGGTTTGGAGTTTAGCAAATCAGTTTCAGGAATTTTGAAAAAGTTAACAGCACGAGTAGGACCTACGGTCCGTGGTTAATTCCACGACTTGTAAATAGGCTTTTGTAGGATCAATCTAGTACTCTTAATGATGGGCAGTTTGGTTATTTTCTTCAATCCTAGTCCTATAATAAGCCATTTTGGGAACCAAAGGGGCCTTAAATCCGATCTTAAACCCTAAGAAACTCCCATCCTCTTTATTCCTCCAATTCCTAAATTTCTCTAAGGCAATACTCTCTCAAGAAAAGAGCAAGGCAAGGCTAGGGTTTCAATGTTCTTCACAAAGGTTCCTAGTTTGTTTCTCCCAAGTTCCTCAAAGGTATGTGAGTTAATTTATGGGTTTCCTTCCACCCATAAAATCCTTCATTAAGTATTTTATCTTTTCTTTAAGTTCCTCATGTTAATATGCATGTTTATGACGGTTTCATGTTACTTTATGTTGTTAAATGATATTAATGATGTCTTATGATATTTTATCAAGTATATGCATTCATTTAAGCTATTGATGATGACCCCAATAAGGAGTTATGTTGTTGGAAAGATGTGGGTTATTTTACATGTTCCCAAAAGAATATATTTACATGATTTATGTGATTTATGATTGTTCCATTTAAAAGTATAGCCCACCTAGTCCCAAGTAAAGTTTTATATGAAGTTTTATGTTATGATTTGTCAAAGATATAAGCATGCTGACAATTTCCCTAAAGATACTTAAGAAGGTCCCCAAGATGAAAGGGCAATACTCACTTGGTGGTTTCTATGTTTGAGCTACTCCTGTGATTTGGTACTTATGATTCTAAGTGTCATTAATTTGACTAAGTTATGTTTTAAAAGATTTTGTAGGATGACTTAGTACCGAATGTGACATTGAGGTGGGGTTCAGTAACGGAACCTTAGAAGCAACCCTTTGTCTCATTAACTATGAGCCACCATAGGAGCCCCGGTAGACTAGGCTAGTGGATCCACATACGCCTTTTATGTTATTAATATACATGCAAAGTTGACGGAGTTCCAGCTGGAAAGTGGTCTCTTCATGCCAACATAGGGGGTTATGTTGGATTTCATGTAGCTCACATGGTCTTATATGTTGGTTAAGGTCTACTCCCAGAAGTTTATGACTCTATGATATGATTCCATTATTTATGTTTCTTCATGCATTTACTCTCATACATATTGAGTGTTGTCCCTTATTCATGCATGAGTTTAGATTAAGCACCTCTACTATATATGTATATGTTCTACTTATGAATGATGGCATTATAATTTCATGCATTACATTTTATCTCGCATACTTAGTAAATTCCAAAAGTACTAATGTATATTTTTCCTGCATGATTTAACCATATGGGGATAGGGACTCCTCCACCGACTCGTGGCTAGTATTTGACATTCGAGACTAGAACTTTTATTTGTGGTAAGCCCTTAGTTCGGGACTCTATCATTTTCTACTCTATCTTGTATTTTATTTTGAGATGAAGTATATGTGGCCCTTTTGAGGATTTTCTATTTTATGGGTTTCTATTATGCAGTCTTTTCTATTGATGGAAACCGACCGTTACCAGTTTCATTCATCATTATATTAGTTAGTACGCTACATGGACTAAGTATGTTAATTATTCATGCATTTTAATGTTGATTCATTATCATAAAAAGGCCCATATAACCTTTCTCATTTTAAATTTTACATTTTCTTTATGTTTAATACCTATGAATGCTTAAGATATTTAAGATGACCTGGGTGAGTTTTCTTTGGGTATCTCATTCTTCGTGTGATGACTAGGCCTCTAGGCCATATCGTTAAACTGGAACATGGTAAGAGGATGCAGTTAAGAATAGGCTTTGATGGGGGTTATAGGTTTTGTTAAGGAAGTATGGTATTCTAGAAGAGGATTGGAGTCGAGATGAATTACTAAGCTGAGAGATACCAGTAGTGTCTGTTATGTCAGGATGGTCCTATTCCTATATCAGTCTAGTATTCTTCTCAAGTCATGAGGAATGATGATAGATGCAGTTGGGGATTTCACCCCTTTGATCATCATTGGTACGATGTCATTTAGCGAGTGAGTTTTCCATCGTTGAGTTAATTGGACAAGACTTAGGGCACCAAGCTATGTAGAAAGTGAAAGTGATGTGAGGAGGAGAGGCCTAGAGTTTAAGATGAATGTTGGGTGTAAGTTGAGATATCGTCAATAGAGGGTTTTATAAGGTTTTTAAATGAGGTAAATCTTAGGCCCTATACGTATGGCCTTACTATATTATGAAGATGATTAGGGGAATGTTGCTTATGAATTGGAATTACTTTCTGATTTGGTCTTTATTCATCTGATGTTTCATGCACTGATGTTGAAGGATCTGGGAGGTCCTTCGTTAGTAGTACCCATTAACAATATTGGATTTAAGGACAACACGTCCTATGAATATGATAAAAAGTCCAAACATCCACTTCTATTCTTGCCCGTCAATGGTGATGTCGAAAGTAAGTGCTATTCTAAAATTGAGATGTTGTCTTTCTTCTTGGGTTTGGATGGTTGATTGATTGGATGTTTGAAATATTCGATTGATTGAGTTTTGATGCCCTATTTATGCCTATTAATGAGAATTTTAGAGATAAGGTACCTACTCTTACCATGAGTTGATTTGTTTATTCTTGAATTTGAATAGTGATTGTCCAGATTTTTGATTGGTCAATTATTTGATTTGAGGTAGTCCTGATGGTTAGTCATTCTTTAAATCCACTCTTAATTACTCATCATTTGAGGACGAATGATTCCAAGGGGAAGATATTGGTATACCCGATAAAATTATCAAAATATCTCTAGATGAGAGAACACTCGCATAACACATCATTCAAAAGAAAATTGGGAAATCTAAGGTCAGATATGCGATCATCATGAAACAATATGTGAAAAAATGGTCTTGGTTGAATTTTAGAGCTACTGGATCAAAATATAATTTTTCAAAACAAAATTGTAAAATCAGAAGGGTACGCGATAAGTTCGCACCATAGTTCATTTTTGCGTTTTATTCATAAACGCATTGAAAAAGTGTGATTTACATAAAATACACATAACATGCATTAGACAAATAGTATTTATAAGTTATTTTATAAAAATATAGTTTCTGAATGCATTTTAAGTTTTCCGTTGAAAAATGAACTGAAGTAGAATAAGTCTGTATTGCAGACTTGCCCCATCACGATACTTGACAATCAGTTTTAAAATGAAGGGTATTCTAGTCTTTTTTCCACACATCCTGGTCTAAAACTCTATTGTTTTGAAGTCATTTTCAACCCTATATAAATTCCTAAGTGTGAATTTTTAATTATTTACACTAATTCATCTTAACGACTAGAGCTAAGCGGAAAATAGGAGGCTAGGGTTCAAGAGATTCATAGCTAATCTTCAATTTTTGATTTTCCATTCTTCATTCTAGGTATGTAAGGCTACTCATAGCATTGTACTGAGTTCATTCATGCGCCCCGCATATTAATTCATTGTAATTGAGTTCGAGTAGAGTTTCACCCGAAATCTTGAATATTAAATGAGTTAATTCCTCTTCTATTGAGTTAAATATATTTATGCATTGAGTTATTGTTATTTTTCTTTCTTATATTATTGGAGTTGTCGTTCGTGGATACATTCCCATAAACTCTAATGAAGTTGATGATCATGGTTTTTATATACATTGTTTGATGTTGAGATTGATGGGTTTTCATGCATTAAATAAAAGTATTGTTTTAAAAATCAAGATTTTGCATGTTGAGAATAAATATGATGACTTTTCTATGCATTGATGAAAGAGTAATTTAAACTAACGTTATATATGTATTTTATTGAGTCCAAAGGATTATATTTTGAAAAAAAATATTTTGATAAGATGATGCATGTTTTGATGAGTTTTGATGAAATTGAGCATTGAGTTTAAATGATGTTTTGAGTAAATATTTGATGAGGATATAAATAAATTTTCAAAATATATTTATTGATGGAAAATGATGATGATAATATTTGTAATGAGTTTGAATGAGACTTAAAAAGAATATTTTTTGGAATAATATTGAGCACTGAGTTGGGAAAGAAAGTAATTATCTTAAACTCCATAACTACGTTGCAAGCGTAGGATAGGTTTGTCGTTAATTGGAGTGACTCTTGTCCAAAAAAGATGGACAATGATTGTGGATTCAAAAGAGAATTGATCGTTCTTACCTTCATAAGTATTGGATGAGCATGGCAAAGACATCGCCTTCATTGTACATCACTGACTAAGGTTGTGGGAGTGTTTTTGGTTAGAGAAACTCCCCAAATCGTACACAACTATTTTGACTGAGTTGCATGCTAGAGTTTCTTTTAGGAGCATTTTTTGATTATACAAATTGGATGATTTGGCGTGAGTTGTAAATTAGTGAATTTATTTTTAAAGCATGATTACGTTCTTAAACTTCCATGTTTTACTTAGTAGAGTTGAGTAGACTTTTGAGTTGAGTTACTTGAGTGGAATATCTTTTATTATGTCCTTCCCTTTCCAACCATTTTACATACCAATATATTCAATGTACTGACGTTCATTTGTAATACATCATTATATGATGCAGAGAAAGGTATGAGAGGTCATCAACATGCACTTCGTGTAGGATTTTTTTGCATTCAACTTATTTGTGAGTCCTCCCCTACATTCGAAGGATACCTCCATATTTTTCTTGCTTTGAGTTTAGCACTTTTATTTTGATTTGAGGTAGCCATGAACCTATCATTGCCACCATCTAGATGCTTAGAGGTAGACGCTTCATAGAGAGGGATAAATTAGAGTTGAAGTTTCAGTTTTTAATGACTTGTACTTATCAAACTATTTTCACAATATTGAACCGATGTAGATTGTCAGTTTTAACCATTATTTTACTGAGTCTTTAATTGATGAGCACACTAAAATGTTCCTTGTACATAAACTAAGTCTTCCACTATTGATGAATAAGTGATTGAGCCAACTGGTTTAATTGGGAACCAACAATGGTTTTTGAGTGTCGTTCACGCCAACGGTACTCTCCTGAAGCATGACATGTAGCTATGTATCCAACTAAATAATCACAAAAATTAAAGATCTAGTAGGGGAAGATAACATTTCTGGGATCATCGTTTAATCACCAAATCTAGAGTTCCCCCCTAATCAACAGAGCTGGACTATACTATACCTATTATTATATCGAATCACATTGGCCTCAGATCCAAACACCGAACACATTATCAGAAATAATCCCTACCAAAAGCCACACCTGACTATAAGGATAAGGGCAATAGAATTCATATTGAATCACCTAAGGCTCCATTCTAGTTTAATGTCACCCACATAACTTTTAAAAAGGGTACTGTCTTAAATCAAACAGGAAATAAGGTCTCAAACCAAAACTAAGGTCTTCAAAGGACGATAATGTCCTAAGGCTCAATCAAAAATCATGAAAACAACATAAAATGGGAGAAAATAAAATACATACAGTCTAAATTTATAGAAATTAATACTAAATATTATCAAGAAGATCTAAATTAAAAGTGAAATTTGTTGCCTAGCTCAAAGCCAATAATTGATAGCGTCCAATATACTTCATAAAAGAAATATAAATGGTTGTTTGAAATATATTTACCCAACTTGTGAGTCAGGGTTGATCCTGTAGGGAATACAGAAGAATAATGTCAATAGCAAAATTTAACTTGATAGTCATTATTAAAAAAAAAGGGAGATTTAATTTAAATAAAAGAAAATAGAAAACATAATAGCTTGAAACTTAATGTTTATTTGTATCAAAATTAATGTAACTAGGAATGTGTTTTCATGATTTCATAACTCAGAAAAAATATTGTATTAGTGATGTATTTAACTTTTTAGTATGCAGAACTAGTAAGTTATGTTCACCTAAGTCTTTGGTTTGGCAAATAGATGATTATCACCATGAAACTTGGCCTGTCTACGGGTGTATGCTTTACTAACTCTTACCTTGGTCCCAAATTCAACCATCCCTTGGTCCATTCAGGCTAAGTACATGTGTGTAATCATGTTCAAATCTCTGTTTTTATCCTTTTTCGCATTCATTACCCTCTTGGTCCGTAAGTAAGAACAAAGTGAGTTCTAACACTGGCCACTATTACAAAGCAATCAAAATGAAGAGATAAATAATACATGCATAAAAATCATTCAAGAATTATTTTTCACATCATCTTACTTTGTTATCCATCATGGTTCCCACAATTTCACTTATAAAATTTAGCTACTCATTATTGGGAAAACATAATTAGAATTTGTAAAAGTAAACTTGTTTTAATCATAATATTCAAGAATAATTGCTAAATAATCTTCCAATAATCAAGAATACAAATAAATAATAAAGAGAGACGAAAAGAATGAATCAAACTTCTTCAATCTCCATGACGGCTCTTTCAAAATTTTAAACTATGTAATTTCAAAATCTAGGTTATGGGTAAGTGGTAAGATTTATTTCTAGGTTAGTTGTTAGTTGGTTAGTTGTGGAAGACTTATTTTTATTAACTATTTATAGATGTAAACCCAATTAAATTGAGTTGCGCTGAATGTATTTGTTGCACCATCTTCATCGATTGTGGTTGTCTCTGAAGTGATGCCATGTGGCAGTTCAATTGAATTTAAATTGTTGTAATCAACCCTTATAATTATATATTATTATATTAAAATTTAATACATTAAGTTGTTTGCTTGATTTTTCTTCTGCAATCTTTCATTTTTATTTCGTTTAAACTCTAAATTTCTTGATCTTCACGCTAATTTAATTCTACAAATAAAACATGTTGTTTAGCACAATCCATAAAATTATGCTAAAAAAGAATAAATAAAAGATCAAATATGAGGTAAATAATAATTATATATATATATATATATACACACCAACACCCCACACTTAAAATTTTTCTCATCCTTGAGCAAACGTTAAAGCTCAACTCCAAAAAACTAAACTATGAAGGCTGCCACTTTGATTGATACAAACAATTAATCCATGAAAATAATTCACACTATTAAGTCCACTTTCCGATCATCATGCAAGATATTCAACAAAAATAAACTTCTAACATACTAGCCTCAAAAATGAATTCTAACTCATCAAATTAAGATTGCTTACCTACTCCATTAAAAAAAACTAATAAAATCACCTATCTATCATGAAACAAGTGCCCTCACAAGAAAAACTAGTTCATACACTCAGTTGAAATAATTGAATATAGATGAAGGACTTAGTATTAAAGAACAACTCTCACACTCACAAAAGAAGTCACATGTACGCATAAAGAACCATACCTTGCCTATTATATACATCTTCACTATTTAAGCATGCTTGAGTAGAATCAAATTGGACTTTAATGGGTTGTAATATTACCTAGGGGATGAGTAAGAAATTTTATACTTGTGACTTACA
This sequence comes from Solanum aculeatissimum, assembly GCA_038996855.1. NCBI lineage: Eukaryota > Viridiplantae > Streptophyta > Magnoliopsida > Solanales > Solanaceae > Solanum > Solanum aculeatissimum. The sequence goes on from JBCEWC010015585.1 coordinate 11,861, forward strand.
CTTTCCTAGGTATTTTGCACACTCTTTTTTTTAACTTCATCACCTATTTTTCTTTTCACTTTCTTTTTTCAGTCCTCTCTCCAATTATTTTCACAAGTAATTCTCGTCATATCAAGAATATTTCAATCATCATGTTTTTTTATGCTCATTATTTTTAGGCATTTCGCCTGACTTGAGGTGCACAATGTCCTATTATGAACCAGAGCCACTTACAGTAGCCACCCTCAACTTAGACATTTTGCTTGAGTTAAAGTGCACAATGTCTAAGGAGGGACCAGGGCTAAAGTGAGGTTTATCAAAATAGTGGGTAAAATAAATTTGGGTGATACAATGAAAGGATTTACTTCGCGCTCAAAAGGGTTACTAGTGATATAATATCTCAAAAGACTAAAATTTAAGTGACAAATCAAAGAAAGTGTATCATCAACTTCTAAACAAGCAATAACCTTTTATTTCACTTCAATAATATGCAGGGAAAGTTCTAAACTAAGATGCAAAGTATGAAATAAATGCAAATAACCTCACAACACATGTCACAAGTGTCAATCAAGATGGATCTATTTTATTTTTATGATAGACAAGGTTATAAAAAACTTATAAAATAGGAATAAGTTATATACAGAGTTACAATCAAGAGCCTAGGTGTTAAAAAAGTCTATTTTTATTTTATGCTAAAGCACTAATAAAACAATACTACTCGAAATCATGCCTAAATTGTTAATATCAATCAAGTTAAAAGGTCTTTTTTTCTCTAAAAAAATAAAACAAAATACTACAAATAAAACTTACTTTAAAAAAAATTCAGTTCAATGGGCTCCTCCTTGGAAAAGAACTGAAAAGAAAAATCAAGGGGTGGTTAAGTATGCTGTAACAACCCAATTTTTTTTTAAAACTCCTTATGGTTGGTCTTGTATGATGTAATACTAGTCATGGTTGAGTTTTGGTAGCCACGGGTTGAGCTTAAGTGGCTGAACGCAAAGCAGATTAGTTGGTGGCCTAGAGAGGCCGTTTGGATAGTAGGCTTTGAACGGACATAACTTTTGATTCGGGTTGAACCGTGTGGTCTAATACATATCCCATTGAAGCTATTTCAGTTATATTTTCAACGCAACTGGTTTACCTCAATTCGGAGTTTGGACGAGGAAGTTATGGCCTAAAAGGTGGGACTGCCTGAAATTCGAAAGACATTGGAGATAGGCTCTGAAAAGTGGCCAAGGACAGGTAAAAAGTCCGTGAAACTTGTCACGATATGTGTGGGGTGTCTTTATGTGGTCTAGTGAGCTAGGGGTGTTCAGGAACCACCCCATGAGACAAGTCATAGGCCACGAACCACTAAACAATCCGTGAGAAGTTTGACGAGCCGTGAACTGTCCCTTCAAGTGGGACAGAAGCCTGGCCAGGCTGTGGTTAGCCTATATGGCTAAGGCAGGGTTCATGGGACAAGGATACATTCCGTCAACCCCCAAACGGCCCGTCAAATAGTCCGTCAAGTGATCCTGAGAGTCCTTCGAGAGTTCGCGTTGAAAATTGGCTAAGTGTGGTTTGATGATGCAAGCGGACGGACCGTGAGACAGGTACACGGAACTGTAGTAGCTATGTGACCCTATGTCCAGTTAAAAGCTCCATTTTATTAATGGTAATTTCGTGATTTAAAATTTCTCTAAGCCCCTTTTAGGTATCCTAAGGTCTCCCAAACTCCTAAATCAATCCCCAAACCCTCATTCATCCATTCAAACTCTCCTACACTCACTTTGGAAATTCTAAAATCCTCTTA
>JBCEWC010015586.1:0-13634 GCA_038996855.1 Solanum aculeatissimum
CAGGTTGTATGTTGGTTCTCTCGGGCCTAGAGGGCACCGAGTGCCTGTCCGTCTTTGTAGAGTTGGAGGCGTGACAATTACAATTCCGGAGCTTGCATCACTTAGACGGACACCCAAACAACCCATGTGCCATGAGATGGTTCGTGAAGCCTTCAGTGATGTTGACCATGTTGGAGTTTTTTGCCAAAAATAGTACCACAGACCACTGCACGGGTCGTGTAGCACCACAAGGGTCGTGTGGTGGCCCATAAGAGTATTGGCCTGAAAATTTTCTAAGTATGGAATCACCATCTTAGAACTTGGCCAGTGCAAAGGTTTTCCAAGTAATGTCTCATGGACCATCACACGATTTGTGTGATAGTACACGAGCCATATGGATCCTTGACGGGATCCTTGGCAACTTTCAGAAGCTCATTTCATTAGTGATTTATTTGTAATTTTTGTTATTTTTTAAGGTCACTTTAGACTTTCTAAGCCCTCCTCAACATCTTAATTGACATTTACACCTCTATTCCTATTGAAATTTATTTTATACACAGATTATTCATCACTCTCTTCTAAGAACTCCTCTCAAGTGAGCCCTTGGAGATTAGCTTGGAGCATAGGGAACGGTCTTGTTCTTCAATTAATTTCTTCTTCATACTTGTATGTGAGATTTATTCATGGTCTCTTTCAGCCATGAAGACCCCAAACTCTTCTCACTTCTAGTTTATGGATTTTCAAGCTTACTTGAAATATGGGTCTTTAAAATTAGCATTGATTTTATTAAAAATTGAAGTGTGGGTTGTACTTATTTGATGATTTTATAGTGGTTTAATTTAGATTATGAATAAATGCATTGATATTATGAAGGTTTAATTATGCATGTCCCTTTAAAATTTATATCTATGCATGGGGTAATATTATTTAAGCTTTAAATGTTGATTTAATTATGAATTTCATATGGACGCTTCCTATTATGAGTTTTAACTTATAAATTCTAATTGGCCATGCTATTCTAATCATCATTCATGGCATTTATATACATGAGAATTGGTTTCTATGAAGTATATGATGTGAGTTAAACCCAACCTTGATTATGACTATGCTTTTTAACAAATGTGGATATGGCAAGCTTGTGATCACAAAAATGCATATGATATGGCTCTTTGAGCAACTCCAGATGTTTACACCAATATGTATATGTTTTGATGAGCTACTCCTATGCATGGATATTGACATGAAAATTTGATTTGGCTTTTTAGTCAGTGTGACATGAATAGAAATACTTTTGGCTTTTAAGCCTAAGTGTGCATTGATATGATTTTGAAATGTCTTATGTCTTCTTTGAAAAGTATGTATAACTATTTAAATTCCCATGGGATGTTGACCTAACACCGAATGAGATTGGGGCATCAGGGCTATCCCCAAGGGTCCTCTCCTTTTCTCTTGAACTATGTTCCACATAGGCCCCCTTTATAGGATAATTATGATATGATATGGAAATCCTTTTGAAACGATCATGTCATAAGAAAAATAGCTATCACACCAAAAATACCTGGTCTTAAAGTATGGTGTGGGCTACCTTTGACAAGTAGTCTACCCTCATTGGGATGTGGGGGCTTGATATCGATATATTATTCTTTCTATATATATGTTCCCTTGTAATCTAACATTGATTTGTAGGACTACATGTTCATAGCATTTGCATGCTCGCATACTTAATACATTCAAATGTACTAACGCATACACTTTTGCCTATATGATATAAAAATGTAGGGACCGGAGACTATCATCTTCCATGCTAATCCCTATCCTTATCAAATCCCCATAGCGTGAGTCATACTTACCTGCCGCATAGAACTATGTGTTACATGTATATTTATGCACTTCTAAACTAATGATGTGCGAATGTATGATATGAGGCTTTTTGGGGACTCTCGAGTTCCCATTCGTCGTGTCACTCCTAGGCCCTAGTCCCGGGTCATGACAAACATAGTATCAGAGTACTAGGTTTGTAAATGATCCTTAGAATCCAACATGTCAAATCGAGTAGACTCCTATTCATGGGTGTGAAGTGCATTATACCTATGAGTGGGAGGCTATGGTGAAATTTTAGGAATTGTCTCACTTCTTTATTTCTTATCTCATGCTATGGACTGTGTATTCAGACTTGTTGACTCTGATAATGTCCTTGGTACTATTTCAGAAGATGCCTCTATGAAGAGCTGTTTTACCTAGGCAAGCCCCAATTAATCAGGACCCAATTCCTCAAGATCTTATGGGGGAGCCGATTACCATAATATGTTTCATGCTACCATTGATATGCTAGATCAAGCCATGGACAATCAAGTCAAGAAAGCCTATCCTCCTCCTCAAGTCTAGACTCTGGTTGCTAGAGTGAGATTTTACCCGAATAAATCCTCCGGAGTTCTATGGTTCAAAAGTCGATGAGGATGTATAGGAATTTATTGATGAGCTATCTAAATTGTTAACTTTATGAGGGTGACTTCCGAGGTGAAAGATGAGCTTGCTAGTTATCAGTTGAAGGATGTGGTTTAGGTGTAGTATACTCAGTGATTAATTGAGAGGATTGCTGATGCCCAGGTTGGTTGGGAAGAGTTCAAGCTTGCTTTTCTGGAGCGTTTCTTTCCTCTTGAACTTAGAGGCCAAGATGACAGAATGTATCAATCTCAGACAAGGTAGCCTGACTGTAAGGGATTATGCTCTCATGCTCACAAAGATCTCAAAGTATACTCCTATGCTAGTGGCTGACCCCCATGCAAGAATACATAAGTTTATTTCTGGGATCTTTGATTTGGTCATGAAATAGTGTCATACGGCTATGCTTATTCGGTATATGGACATCTCCAGGCTTATGACTTATGCTGAATATATTAAAGGGGAGAAGCTCAATGAAACAAAGGTGAATGATGCTAATAGGGCCCATTATGATGGTGGGTTCTCCAACTCTGAGGGTGGTGGCGGATACGGTCGCTTCCAATAGGGCCAAGGTTCTAATGCAAGGGTTTCCAATGGTAGATTTCCTCCTCCCAATGCATACATCGAAGGTGGACCAACTCCTCCTATGTGTGACAAGTATGGGAGGAACCTCTCGGGTTTATGCCGAAGGGATACTGGTGCTTGCTTTGGGTATGGTTACATGAGCCACAGGATTTCTAGTTGTCCCAAGGTTCCCAAGAAGGTTCAGGGTCAAGTGGCTCATGGTGATTAAGTCCAACCTAGGGTTCCTCAAGGTGGTGCCCCTAGGAATAACAGGTTCTATGCCTTGCATACTGGATAGGAAGTAGAGAAGACTCTGGATGTGGTGACCGATATGTTAAAATTCTTTGATTTTAATGCATATGCTTTTCTTGATAAAGGTGTAAATTTATCTTTTGTGACTCCTCTATTGGCTGTTAAGTTTGGTTTGAGTTCTGAAATTTTGAGGGAGCCTTACTCAGTTTATACTCCCGTAGGTGAATCTATTATTTCCTGAAGGGTCTATCAGGATTGTTCTAATTTGGTCTTACATAAAGTCCTTCCTTGTGATCTTGTAGAGCTTGAGATATTTTATTTTAATTTTATTCTTAGGATGGATTGGTTGAATGCTTCATATGCCTATATTGATTGTAGAACACGAAAGGTTAAGTTTCAATTTCCTAATGAGCCTGTTTTGGAATGGGAGGGTAGTGACTCTATTGTTAAAGGTCGGTTTATTTCCTATCTCAAAGCCCGAAGAATGATTTCTAAAGGGTGAATCTATCATATTTTGATGGTTAGAGATGTGGAGTCTGAGTCACCTACTCTTAAGTTAGTTTTTGTGGTTAATAAGCTTTCAAATATTTTTCCCAAAGATTTGCCTGGTATTCCTTCCAAAAGGGAAGTGGATTTTGGCATAGCTCTCTTTCTGAATACTCAACCCATTTCCATCCCTCCTTATCTTATGGATCCGACTGAATTGAAAGTGTTTAAAGATTAGTTGAAGGATCTTTTGGAGAAGGGTTTCATTAAGCCAAGTATATCGCCTTGGGGTGCACCTATGTTATTTGTAAAGAAGAAGGATGGGTCACTTCGGATGTGTATTGACAACCAACAATTGAATAAAGTGATCAAGAATAAGTACCCGTTACCTAGAATAAATGACTCTTTTGACCAGTTTCAAGGAGCTACTCCTTTCTCAAAGATTGATATCCACTCCGGTTACCATCAGTTGAAAGTTCAGGAGTGTGATATTCCCAAAACTGCTTTTTGGGCTAGGTATGGATGTTTTGAATTTGTGATAATTTAGTTTAGTTTGACTACTGCTCCAATTGTGTTTATGGACATTATGAATTGGGTGTTCAAGACTTTTCTTGATAGCTTTGTGGTTTTCTTCATCGATGATATTCTGATTTATTTTTGAAGTGAGCGAGAGCATATGAATCATTTGAGGTTGGTTCTTCAGACTTTGAGAGAGAAGAAATTATTTTCCAAGTTCGATAAATGTGAGCTCTAGTTAGGTGAAGTACCTTTCCTTGGTCATGTGGTATCCGGTGATGGTATTAAAGTTGACCCAAAGAAGATAAAGACTGGGAGGAATTGGCCTAGACCATTGAATCCTTCTGATATTTAGAGTTTTCCAGGGTTGGCAAGTTATTATTGAAGCTTTGTTCAAGGATTTGCATTTATTGCATCTCCATTGACTAAGTTGACTAAAAAAAAGGCCAACTTCATATGGTCGAATGAGCGTGAGAGGAGGTATCAGACTTTGAAGGATCGGCTTACATCGTCTCCTATTTTGACTCTACTGGATGGCTTAGATGGGTTTGTGGTATATTGTGATACTTTTCGAATAGGGTTAGGTTGTGTGCTCATGCAACATGGTATGGTGATCGCTTATGCATCAAGACAATTAAAAGTACATGAACAAAATTAGCCAACCCATGATCTTGAGTTAGTAGGTGTGGTATTTTCTTTGAAGATTTGGAGACATTATTTATATGGGGTTCATGTTGATGTTTTCACCGATCACAAGAGTTTGCAATATGTGTTCACCCAATGAGATCTTAACTTGAGACAAAGAAGGTGGTTGGAGCTACTTACAGACTACAAGATAAGTTTGTTATATCATCCCGGCAAGGCAAATATTTTAGCCAATACTATCAGTAGGCTATCTATGGGTAGTGTGTATCATATTGATGTAGAGAAGTAAAAGTTGGTAAGAGATTTTAATCACTTGGCTAGATTGGGTGTTAGATTAGTTGACTCCAATGATGGTGGTATTCGTGTGTGAAATGGGTCTTAGTCTTCTGAAATTATTGATGTAAAGAAAAAGCAAGATTTAGATCCCTCTTTGGTTGAGTTAAAGAAGTTGGTTGCTGAAAAGGAGATAAAGGTTTTCTCCTAAGGGAGAGATGGTGTACTTCAGTATCAAGATTGGATATGTGTTCCGGATATTGATGGTCTTAAGGGAGTGAATATGAGCGAAGCTCACAATCCTTATTATTCTATACATTCGGGATCCACCAAAATGTATCAAGATTGATGGAAGTGTATTGTTGTATGGTATGAAGAAAGACATAACCTAGTTTGTGTCTGAGTGCCCCAATTGTCAGCAAGTGAATGAAAAACATCAAAGGCCCAACAGTTTGGCTCAGGATATTGAGATTCCTACTTGGAACTGGGAAGATGTGAATATGGATTTTGTGGTTGGTTTGCCCCGTACGCAGAAGTAATTTGATTCTATTTGGGTTGTTTTTGATCGGATGACCAAGTTAGCTCATTTCCTACAAGTAAGACTACTTTCAATGCCAAAGATTATACAAGGTTGTATATCCGAGAGTTGGTTAGATTGCTTGGTGTGCCTATGTCTATCATGGTAGCCAATTTACTTTTCACATTTTGAAATCATTTTAAAAAGAGCTTGGCACTAAGTTGAAGTTTAGTATCATTTTTCATCCTCAAACTGATGGACAAACAAAAAGGACAATTCAAACTTTGGAGGACATGTTGAGGGCTTATATATTGGAATTCAAGGGAAATTGGGATGTTCATCTACTGCTATTGAGTTTGGCTACAACAATAGTTTTTATGCTAGCATTGGTATGACACCGTGTGAAGCTTTATATGTGAGAAGGTGTAAATCTCCATTGGGGTGGTTTGATTTGTGTGAGATGACTTTAATAGGCCTAAATTCGGTGATTGAGGCCATGGAAAAGGTGAAGTTGATTAGGAAAAGGTTGAAGATGGCTCAAACTCGCCAAAAGTTTTATTCGAATGTTAGAAAGAGGGACCTTGAGTTTTATGTTGATGATTGGGTGTGTGTGAATGTCTCTTCCATGAAGTGTATAATGCATTTTGGTAAGAACGACAAGTTAAGTCCCTATTATGTCGGCCCATATGAGATAGTTTAGCGGATTGGTAATGTGGCTTATAGATTGGATTTGCCTTTGGATATGAGTTCTATCCATTCGATGCTTCATGTGTCTATGTTTGAAACGTAATTTGTGATCCAAGTTCAATTATACCTTTGGGAGGTGTTGAGGTTGAGGATAACTTGACTTATGAAGAAATACCAATTGAAATTTTTGATAGGCAAGTGAAGCGGCTTCACAACAAGGATATGTCTTCGGTTAAAGTTTTTTAGATAAATCAACATGTGGAGAGTGCTACATGGGAAGCAGAGTTAGACATAATGAGGTGATATCCCTATCTCTTCCAATCTACTCAACCCTAAGGTACTAGGTTCTTTCTATTCTAAGTGGTCCTAACTCTTTAACTCTTGCGTTTCATGACATGACATGCATACATGTGGACAAAAATAATTTAAAAGATGTTTTGACTTGGGTTTTGATGATTTTTGATTTTTTAAGTAATGATTTATGCATTGTCTCTTCATGTTGTATGTTTCTTGACTAAGTCAAGCTTTTTAAGCTATGTTCTAGACCATTCGAGGATGAATGTTCCCAAGGGGGAGATGATGTAAAGACCCAGACTTTGGAAAACCTTATCGATATGATGTATACTAATTTTTAACTCTTTTTAGGTGGTTTATGATCATCACGACTCTCCCTCATGTAGCCATCTTCAAAGCGATTACATTGGTTAAGCTTTTCATAAGAACCGTTAGAAGGGTCAACGTTAATTGGTAATACCTCTTAGAACAAGACGAACTATGTATTGTATGACCTATCAAATTGAAGGTATTTAAGTTAGCTTTCCAATGCATCTGATTTCTCTTAATTCCAAGTTTGGATCGAGAAGTTATGCCCATTTTCGTAAATCCATCTGTGCAGGGATTGTGTTTGGAGTTTTGGCTAAGGCCAGGCACTAGAAGAACCCAACGGGTCATGTGCTACTAGACGGTCCATGTGGGGTTTTTGGGTGACCTCCCACGCACCATGGCGAGGTATTTCTTGGAGATCTTATCCTAAGGAATGATCCTAAGTATAAGGTTACAGTTCTAAAGCTTGTGTCACTTAGATGGACACCCAAATGGACCCTGTGCTATGAGATGGGTTGTGAAGCCTTCAATGGTGCTGACCATGTTGGAGTTTTGGCCATGGACAGTACCACGGAACACTGTATAGGTCATGTAGCATCACACACATCGTGTGGTGTCCCGTAAGGGTGTTGGCCTGAACATTTTCTATGTATGGAATCAGTGTCTCGAAACTGGCCAATACAAATTTTTTCCAAGTGATGTCTCATAGATCATCACACGATCCATGTGACAGTACAAGAGCCGTATGGTTCCTTGATGGGACCCTTGGAAACTTTTGAAAGCTCATTTCATTGATAGTTTATTTGTAATTTTGATTATTTCCTAAGGTCATTTTAGACTTTCTAAGCCTGCCTAAACATCCAAATTGACCTATACACCTCTATTTATATTCAAATTCATTTCATACACTTAGATTATTCACACTCTCTTCAAAGAACACCTCTCAAGTGAGCCCTTGGAGATTAGCTTGGTCCTTAGGGAAAGGTCTTCTTCTTCAAATAATTTCTTCTTCATTCTTCTTGGTTATCTAAGGTATGTGGGATTGATTCATGGTTTCTTTCAACCATGAAGACCCCAAAATCTTCTCACTTTTAATTTATTGATTTTAAAGCTTACTTGGAATATGGGTCTTTAAAATTAGGATTGATATTATTAAATTGAAGTGTGGGTATACTTATTTGATGATTTTAAAGTGATTTAAGTTAGATTATGAAGAATTGCATTGATATTATGTAGATTCAATTATGCATATTTAAGCTTTAAATGTTGATTTAATTATGAATTTCATATGGATTTGTCCTGTTATGAGTTTTAAATTATAAATTCTAATTGCCCATATTATTCTCATCATCATTCATGGTATCTGCATAAATGAGCATTTTCTTCTGTAAAGTATATGATGTGGGTTAAGCCCAACCTTTATTATGACTATGATTTTTAACAAATGTGGATATGACAAGCTTGTGATAAAAAATATCTATGATATGGCTCTTTGAGAAACTCCAGGTGTTTACACCAATATGTATAAGTTTTGATGTGCTACTCGTATGCATGGATATTGACATGAAAATGTGATTTGGCTTTTTAGCCTAAGTGTGACATGAATGAAAATATATTTTGCTTTTAAGCCTAAATGTGCATTGATATGATTTTGAAAAATCTTATGTCTCCTTTGAAAAACATGTATAAGTATATTCTCATGGGATGTTGACCAAACACTGAATGAGATTGGGAGTGCCAGGGCTATCCCCAAGGGTCCTCTCCCTTTCTCTTGAACTATATGCCAGCATAGTGCCCTTTTATGGGATGATTATGATATGATATGGAAATCCTTTCGAAAAAAGATTAGGTCATAAGGAAGGTGACCATCACACTAAAAAGACCGGGTTGTACGATATGGTGTGGGCTACCTTTGGCAAGTAGGCCACCCTCATTGCAATGCGGTGGCTTGACATTGGAAGTTCATATATTAGCTCGCATGTATTGTAATGTCAGTTACTGTCTCATCCTTGATATGTTAAGCATTATAGCATTCATGCATCACAGATTTCATAGCTTATCGATATATTATTCATTCTTATATGATTCTTTCTATATATATGTAAACTTTTCATCTAACATTGATTTGCAGGATTACATGTTCATAACATTTGCATGCCTGCATACTTAGTATATTCAAACGTACTAACACATACTCTTTTGCTTACATGATCTAACCATGTAGGGACTAGAGACTATCATCTTCCACATATTAACAACTAGCTTGTTCAACAAAGAGTAGCTTGTGGTGAGTCCTATCATCCAAGGACAGGCCACCTTCTACCCTCTTATTACGTTATGATGTTTATGTCTTTACTTTGAGGGTAAGCCTGAGACGTGTCTTGGCCCCCGACCTATTCTAGATGAGAGGTATTGTTAGACATCTTGTAGTCTTTTGTATAATTATACTATGTGTATTTTGAGATACTATGATCATGTACTATGTGGATACTATGACTACGTGATATGATATAATGTGGAAAGTTCTAAGTCCTATGATATCCCCATAGCTTGAGTCCTCCTTACCCGTCCCTTAGTTTTATGTGCTATTTTCTATATGAATCTATGCTAATCTCTATCCCTACGATATCCCCATAGCGTGAGTCATACTTACCCATCCTATAGAACTACGTGTTACATGTATATTTATGCACTTCCAAACCAATAATGTGTGAATGTATGATATGAGGCTTGGTTTGGGACTCTTTGGTTCCCATTCTCCATGTCACTCCTAGGCCCTAGTTCCGGGTTGTGACTTTTGGCCTGATTTGAGGTGCATAATATCCAACCTTTTAACAAGGGCCAATTTTTGGGCAACCACCCTCAACTTAGGCTTTAGCCTGAGTCGAGGTAATTAATATTCAAGGAAGGACCAAGGCCAAATTCAAGATTTCATAGGCAAAACGGTTTGGTTACTCAGGTACTTACAAAGAAAGGGTACATGCAAGGCTCAAATATTAGGAACAAGGGATACACATTGCATTTGGTTGGTCATTTAGGCTAAGTAGACTAATATGAACAACGACCTAAGATCCTTTTCTAACTAACTAATCTACAGTCTCAATTAGAGTAACAAGGCAAGTTCTAGATTGAAACACAGTATAAGAATCATGCAATAGCACTCACATACACTTGGAACTGATACAATGTCAATATAGACTCTCAGATCATACATTTTATCATAATTCAACCCAACTTGTCATAACAAACACTAGTAATGTCATTCAGTTTTATGTGGTTGTTATTAACAGTACCTAACACCTCATCCAAAACTGTAAGGGGTATCATTTTTTAACAAAACTAACATATGCCACAGATATTAGTCCAATATGCTACTAGTACTAATTACACATCCTAAACATGTCAGTTTAATAGAAAATAAATGTCCTTAGGGAAAGATCACAGGTAAGAAAACAACTAAAAACTCAAAAATTAGGATAGTTATTGGCCTTGGTTACTCAAACTTCTCTGAGGCCTATAACTACCCACACCCCATCAAAAAACATTTAATGCTACAAAATAAGAAAAAATATATCATTGGGGTAAAAAAAGAACATACCTGGGAACCTAAGCACCGATGTCCTTAATAGCTTGGGTTGTCTCCCAAGTAGTGCCTGATTTATTATCGCAGCACAACATGGACTACTTGGTTACTTAGACTTCACTATGTGCCCATGCTTCCATTGTCATCACTTCTTTAGTATTGCTAAAATATGATTTGATTCTCTGGAAATTTACTTTAAATCTTGTGCCATTCTTCTTTTCCAACTCTACAACCTATGGTTGAAAACATGTGTGACTTTAAAAGGACCCAACCATTTGGACTTGAGTTTTCCAGGAAACAACCTCAACCTTGAATTATACAGTAGAACCAAGTCTCCTGGTGCGAATTGGAAATGCTCAATGTGATGATCATGTTGTAGCTTCATTCTTTTCTTGTACAGGGTTGAAGTCTCATATTCCCTCTAACAGAACTCATCAAGTTCAGTAAGTTGGTTCAACCTTGCATTAGTCACATCATTCTAATCTAGATTTAACTTTTTGAGTGCCTATATCTCCTTGTGCTCAAGCTCTACAGGTAGGTGAAAATCTTTACTAAAGATAAGTTGGTAATGAGACATACCTATGGGAGTTTTGAATGTTGTTTGGTATGCCCATAATGCATCATCAAGTCTTCTCGACAAGTCTAATTAACATTCATAGTGTTGGATAAAATCTATTTACTCTCCCTATTAGATACCTCAACTTCCCCATTTGTCTAGGGATGGTAAGACTTATCCACTCTATGTTTCACACTATACTTCTCAATAAAGGCTTTGAACAACTGATTGCAAAAATGAGAACCTCCATCGCTGATAATTGCCCAAAGAGTGCCAAACTGAGAAAAGATTTTCCTCTTGAGGAATGTTGTGATGCTTTTTCCTTCATTCTTAGTAAGTGCAACTGCTTCTACCCATTTAGAGACATAATCAACAACAACTAAGATATATTTGTTCCATAAGAACTAACAAATGGTCCTATGAAGTCAATCCCCCACACATCGAATAACTCAATCACCATAATGGGGTTTAGTGGGAGCTCATGCTTTTGGGAAACACCACCCACTCTGGCACTTTTCACACACTTTAGCATAGTCATGGGAATTTTGGTGGATAGTTGGCCAATAGTAGCTACACTGTAAGATCTTATATGCTATCTTGTTCCACTATGTTGCTCACCAACTAATGATGAATAATAAGCCTCCAAAATGCTCATCATCTCAATCTCGGGAACACATCTATGAATAATCCTATTTCCACATACATTAAATAAAAATGGATCATTGCAACAAAAATTCTTCATGTCAGAAATAAACTTATGTTGCTGGTGAGAAATCAAATCTGGTGGCATACCATGACTAACAAGATAGTTTGCAAAATCCACGAACCATGGTATCAAATCATGAGATGCTGCCAATAATCTCTTATCAGGGAATGAATAATTAATTTCCCCCCTATCATTGAACTTTACCATGGCCTCGTCCTCATGTTTGGATAGGTTTTCTGCAATCTGATTTTGTTTCCCCTTTCTATCAATCACCTCAAAATCAAACTCTTAAAGAAGTACCCATCAAATCAATCAATATTTTGCTTTCTTCTTTGCCATCAAATACCATAATACTGAGTGGTCGATATGCACAATAACTTTTGTCCCCAAAATATATGATCTAAACTTCTTGAAAGCAAAGACCACTGCAAGTAACTCCTACTTAATGACTATGTAGTTTTTTTGTGGTGCATTCAGAGCCTTACTAGCATAGTACATAACATCTAGTATCTTCTCTCTGTGATATCCCAACACTACACAAAGTGCAACCCCACTTGCATCACACATGATCTCAAAGGGCTGAGTCCAGTATAGAGCAACTATGATAGGCACCGACATCAACCTCTCTTTCAACCCTTCAAATGCCTTGAGAAATGAATCATTAAACATAAATTTAGTATCCTTCTCAAGTAGCTTGAATATGGGATGTGCAATCTTTAAAAAGTCTTTTATGAACCTTCTGTAGAATCTTGCATTCCCCAAGAAACTTCTCATACCTTTGATAAAGAAAGGTGGAGGAAGCTTCTCTATAACCTTGCCTTTTCGTCTATCAACCTCTATACCTTTTATGGAGATCTTGTATCCCAAAACAATGCCTTCCTTCACCATGAAATGCCACTTTTCCCAATTCAAAACAAGATGACATTCTTCACATATCTAAAGCATGCCATGTAAATGCCTCAATCAGTCCTCGAATGAGTCTCCAACCACACTAAAGTCATTCATGAATACCTCAATAGTATCCTCCACCATGTCTGAGAATATGGACATCATGTATCTTTGGATTATGGCTGGTGCATTGCACAATCCGAATGATATCCTCTTGAATGTGAAGTTGCCACAAGGACATGTAAATGTAGTATTCCCTTAGTCTTATAGAGCAATAGAAATCTTATTGTATCCTGAGTAACCATCAAGAAAATAGTACCATCCTTTACCAAAAAAGTGATCTAGCATCTGGTCCATGAATGGCATAGGGAAGTGATCTTTCTTTTTTGATGCATTGAGTTTGTGATAGTTCTTGCAAACTCTCCAGCCTGTGACTTTTCTCATGGGAATCAACTCATTTCTAGCATTAGACACCACAATGATACCTCTCTTCTTTGGAAAATACTAGACCGAACTCACCCATTCACTATCAATGATTGAATATATCACTTTGGCATCCAACAAATTAATGATTTCTTCATGCATAACCTCTTCCATAGGTGGGTAAAGAGATTTTTGGTGCTCAATTCTCGGCTTATAGTCTTTGGCAAGCTAAATTTTGTGAGTACATATGCCAGGTAGGATGTCAATGATGTTTATAATCATCCACCCAATGGCCCTTTTGAATTGCTTGAGTACAAAGATCAATGCTTCCACCTATTTGTCATTATGATCTGTAGCAACAATAAAAGGTAAAGTATTGTTAGTACCCAAAATCACATACCTCAAGTGGGCTGGAAGAGCTTTAATATCACGACTCGGATAGGGGGGCCTAGATGTGAAATGGCGAAGGAGAACCCGAAAGTCCTCTATCAAGCCATCATAGCATCATTACACT
>JBCEWC010015587.1:0-13633 GCA_038996855.1 Solanum aculeatissimum
GAGTTATCGATTTACCCAATAACTCAATACTAAAAATCGAAATCGAACCGATAATCCGATAATTTTTTTTGTAAAAACCATTAATAATTGTTTTTTGTAAAAACCATTAAAAAACCGTTAACTCAATAACCCGATAACAATAAACCAATAACATTTTTTTGGTTTGATTTTTGCACACCCTTATGGGGGTGGGGAGAGGGGATAGGATGGAAGTGGGGAGGTGGGGCGAAATTTTTTGATTGAATTTTTTTTTTATTGAAAAAAATATTTTTAAAAAAAATTTAAATTTAAGTTTTGGTATTGAAGTAAAAAAAAATTAGATGAGGGTTGGGGGGTGGGTGGGAGTGGGTGGGTGATAGGATATTGAAGTAGAATTATTTTTTTTATGAAAAAAATAATTTTTTCGAAAATAATTATTTGGGAGTAGGAGTTGAGCATTAACAATCAAACTTTGATTTAATTTATTTTTGGCTTTAAGAGATTAAAGTGGGTTGGAATCATTTTTACCCAAACCATATTTGACCAAATCCATATTTACCCATATTTTATATGGATGGATTGTGATCCAATCCATTTTACCTCAATCCATATTCAATCCATCCAAATCCGATCCAATCCACCCATTTGCCACCTCTAGAGATCCCCTTTTCCCTACCCACTTTATACTAGGGGCACAAGTATTATCTAGACTGATAAATAGACTGCAGAGGCACCCAACTTTCAAGGATTCTATATGAATAAAAGAGGCCCTCAAATCAACCATCTGAGCTTTGCAGATGATGTGATCCTCTTCACTTCAGGCAGTATAGACTTCCTAACCTTGATCATGAAGGTTTTGGACTCCTATGAAAAGGTTTCTAGACAAATGGTGAACAAGAGTAAAAGTCATTTTATGGTCCCCTCCAACACTGACCAGACTATCTGTGAAATGATCACAGAGATAACAGGCTACATTCAGAAAAAAGATATTATCACCTACTTGGGGTGCCCACTATATATTGGAAGGCAAAGGATTATTTACTTCTCAGACATGGTATCCAAGGTGATCAACAAGATTTTAGGATGGCAATCTAAGATGCTAAGCTATAGGGGAAGAGCTACTCTGATCAAACATGTGATTCAGTCCTTGCCTATACATCTGCTAGCTGCTATAATACCCCCCTCCACCACCTTAAAACAGACCCAGAGCCTCACAACAGACTTTTTCTGGGGAAGGCCAGAGGAAAAAAAGAAGTATCACTGGGGTTCCTGGAAGACCCTCAGTTTTCCATTGGCAGAAGGGGGTATTGGCTTCAGAAACATGACTGATGTGTGTAAATATTTTCAAGTTAAACAGTGGTGGAACTTCAAAAACAAAACATCACTTTGGGCAGGATTCTTGAGAGCCAAATATTGTCAAAGGGCCATCCCAATATCAAAGAAAGGGGACAAAAGATTCTCTGATATGGAAACACATAATGTACAACAAGCATCTTATAGATCCTCATATCCAATGGAAAGTTTACTCAGGTAACCGCTTTTTTTGGTGGGATGACTGGCTTGGGATAACGCCTCTAGCGCAATTCAGTGATAACAGACACAAATTCAACAACTTCAAAGTGTCTGACTTCATTCAAAATGGACAATGGGATGAGGAGAAAATTAGGGAAACAACCCCCCATCAGCACATTGATACTATCCTCAGCACACCAATCTAGGTTCTAAATGGCATTCAAGAAAAACTAATTTGGAAGCTCACCACTAATGGAGATTTTACAACAGCCTCAACATGGAACTTGGCAAGGGAGAAAAGGGACCAGAATAGCATTAACAGACTTACCTTGCACAAATCCATTCCCTTTAAGTGATCTTTTCTGTTATGGAGGGTTATGAGGGTTAAATTGCCTACCAATGAGAAGTTGAGAACCTTTGTCTATGACCCCAACAATTATAATTGCTGCTCTAGTCCAGGATTGGATACTATTGGCCATATCCTCCTCAATGGATCCTTTGCTAGGAAAATCTGTAAATATTTTGTTGTTTTCCTAAGCATCAACACTATAGGGAAGTCTCTGAGACAACATATAAGAAAGTGATGGGAAACCAAGCACAACAATGAAGCACACAGACTCATACTCCAAGTAACCCCAATCTTCATTTGTTGGAACCTATGGAAGAGTAGATGCTCTACAAAATATGATGGAATAGCCCCCTACACAATTAAGGTTAAGTATATGATGACCAGATACATGTCCATGCTTATGCGGATAACCTTCCCCTACATAGACTGGCCTTATGGATTGAAAGAGCTTACCATTATGGTGGAAAAATGCTACCAAGAGACCAGAAGCACTTCATTTCAGTGGATTAAGCCTAGGGACCAATGAGTTAAACTAAACACTAATGGCAGTGCATTTGGAAACCCTGGAACTGTAGGAGCTGGGGGAATTGTAAGGGATAGTAAAGGGGACCTTATTATTGCCTTTGCCTACCCATTAGGACAGGGTACTAACCAGTAAGCAGAGAGTCAAGCTGCAACTATAGGTCTAGAATGGTTTCTGCAAATGGGGTATAACAAAGTGCAACTGGAGGTTGATGCAGAAATGCTTAGTTCATGGATCAATCACAAAGCTAAACCTCCCTGGAGGATACAAAAAGAGCTGAATAGGATATAATATTTTAGGGCCCAAATACATGAGTTCAGATGCCATCATATTCTGAGAGAAGCCAACCAAGTGGCTGACTCACTAGCAAAATACAACCAGTACATCAACACCTACCAATTGTTTCAGGAGGTCAACTAACTGCCTAGAGAGAGTAAGGCTCACCTGAAGATGCACAGAATGTAGGTTATCACATTCAAAAGAAGACAGCTAAAGAGAATGAGGAAGCCACCTTGATGGAGCAGGGACCAACAATATACAGGAGTACTCCTGTAGCAAAACTGAGTCTTCATGATATATTTAGGATTAGGCTTAGGAGTTCTTTCTATTTAATATGTGAAGGGAGAGTCTCTTTTGTTTATTGATTTCCTAGATTATTGTAATAAGAGGAGTCCTCTCGTAGGATTTTCTTGCATTGAATCACTAGATTTAGGGTCTCATGGCTGACCAATCTAGGCAAGCCATAGAGTACCATCCTAGGGAGGAGGTAAGGTTGATATCCCCCTCCATGTATCTTTCTATTTTTCTTTAATTATTTATGATAAAGCCTGGGGGTACTTCTTAGCCCCTTACCCTCTATAAGGTCTTTTAAAAAAAACACTCTCCAATACACTTTGAAATTTTCTGAATTCTCTTGACCTCCATTCGTGAAAGCTTGAAGAAATTTGGGGAAGATCATCCTTGTTGTGAAATCCTTCAATTCTCTTGGTCAATTTCAATGTATGTTGGTTTGATTCATGGATTACCTTTCTTCCATGAAGACCCAAGAACCATCCTATTTAAATTATAATTTTAAGTTTTAATTAAGGTTGGGTTCATTGTATTTGGAAGTATTTACATGACTGGGATTATGTGTTGTAGCAATTAGGTGTTTTAAGGTTGATTTAAGTTTGAATTTTATCAGGATTAAATTGTTTTGATTATTATTAAGTTATGCATGTCCCTTGTACTCTTGATTTATGCATGGGTAGTATCTAAATGATGTTTTAAAGGTGGATTTGACTTGAATTTTTGCATGAAAAACTCTTGACTTGACTTTAAAGTATAAATTCTAATACACATGTTATTCTCATTGTTTCTCATGGAATTTCATGCATGATTCATGGATATTTTGATGAATATTTTGATGTGGGCTATGTTGCAAACATGATTATGACTATGATTTTGAACAAGTATGGGTTATGGCTAAGTTTGGACCACACTAAGTTTATGATATGACACTTTGAGCAACATGGGTACTTGCAACAATATGATATGACATGACATGATGTGATATGAATGGAGCTACTCTTATGCATGAAGTTTGACATGAAAGTTTTTTGGCTTTTTAGCCTATGATGCATGACTATGAAATATGATTGACTCTTGTTATGTATGCCTAAGAGTATTGAAATTATGTTTGGATTCTAAGCCCAAGTATGCATGATTTGATGTTCAAGTGTCAATTTTCAATTTTAAAAGCTTGTATATGTATACGTATTCTTGTGGGATGATGACTTAGTATCGAGAAAGATTAGAATAGTAAGTGGGTTATCCTCAAGGGTCCCACTCCTTTCCCGAAACTATGTGCCACCATAGGTTACTACCAAAATGGGAGACCTATAAGGTATGCTTTGATATGCGATATGATATGATATGTTATGTAAATCCTTCCAAAATAGGAGACCCAAATAGAAGGTGGCCATCACACCGAAATGGGAGCCCCGTAAGGTGTGGTATAGATTATCTTAGGCATGTAATATTCTTCAATCCAATGGGAGGCCTCATTGGGCAAGTTCATGTTGTAGCTCACATGGATTTGGATGTCAGTTATGGTTCTATCCCCTCTATACTAAGCATTATGGCATTTCATGCATCATGTTTATCATGGCATATTGTTATACTGTTCTTTCTTATATTCACTTCTATATAAGTGCCCTTGCCATGTAGGTTGTTGTAGATTCATGAGCATATGCATTTGCATGCCCGCATACTTAGTGTTTTATTGTGCTAACCCATACGCTTCTCTACATGTTCTAACCATGTAGGTTACGGCTATGACTTCCATCTGCCCTTGCATGACGAGTAATCCTCTTGAGGCAATTTGTTTGTGGTGAGCCCTTTTGTTCAAGGGCAATAGCCAATTTATATCAACCTAGTGTTGTTCTTACTTTTCCTTTAATTATGTATTGAGGGTAAGCCTCAAACTATGTCGAGGCCCCGCTTATCTTATGTAGAGGCTTGTTAGACAAATTAAACTCTTGTACGTTTGATTGTATTTGTGGTATATCGTGACTATTGAGACATTATGATTTATAAGTTTTGATATGTAAATGGTATTGATTATGCTTGTGACATGAATTTGGGATTTTGTGTTGATTATGTGCCTATGTGGAAAGTCTCATAACCCCGATGTTCCCCCATATCTTGAGTCCTACTTACCCGCCCCTTAGAAATACTTGTTATCTGCTATGTGATACATGTTCATCCTATTCCTGTTAACATCCCCATAGCTTGATTCAAAAACCCCGTTTCCCCTAGAACTATGTGTTATGTGTGCACGTTTCCGCGCTTCAGAACCGATGATCTGTGTGATGATACTATGATGGCTTGAGTGAGGACTTTCGGGTTCTCTTTTTCCATTTCACATATAGGCCCCTTATCCCGGTCGTGACACCAAGATAATTGAAGGATTTCACAACAAAGAGGATTTTCTCCAAATTTCTTCAAGCATTCATCAATGGAGGTCAAGAGGTTTGAGAGAATTTCAAAATGGATTGAAGAGTGTTAGAATGGATGAAAAGGGTTTAGGGTTAGGTTTAGGAGGTTTAGGGGACTTTAGAATCGTGTCACACGAAAGTGCTACAGTGCCCGTCAACAGGTACACGGTTTGTGTACTGGACCGTGAGGCCACACTTGGCCTCAACTTCGACTCGAACTGTCAGGGGACTTTATGGAACACTTTATGGAGGGACTCATAGACTGTGTGGTTGCACAAATAACGTGTACGCGTCCATAGAGCCACACTTGACCCAAAGTCCAGCCCCACAATCTTTCCAAGTTTCTGCCCCACTTCACAGGACCCCTCACAGGCCGTGAGGTGTCTGACGGACTGTGGGGTGGTCCGTGGGACATGCTTTGGCGCTTGGCTAGTGTACTGATCACCAGGAGCTCACTAGACCATCACACAAGCACCCCCATGGACCGTGGACCCTCACACAGTCCGTGGTCCAGCCCTTAGCCCATTTTCTGAACCTTGTTTCCAGTGTCCTTCCAATAATGGGTAGTCTTACTGTTTTTTCCATAAGTTTCACATACGAACTCCGAATTAAGTGAAACCAGTTGAGTTACAAAGAAAACTCAAAGATCTTCAATTTGATTCATAGCAGCCCACACAGTTCATCCCGTACCAAAAGTTATGATCTTTCTTGAAATACACATCCCAAATGGCTTCACAGTCTCACCAAAAGGTCCGTTTTTAATTCGGCCGCTTAAATTCAACCCACGTCTACAAAACCTCAACCACGAAAATTTTAATACTATCCTTGAACAATCATTATGAAGTTTGAATATTTTTAGATCATTACACCCTATCTTTGATTCTACAAGTTATGTCTTAATGAGCTACTCCAAGGATGCTATTATGATGTTTGAGACTATGAACAATATAACTGTAAATAATATGACTATGAAAATTTTTAAAGTATTTTGTGGGAGTGTTACATAGCACCGACAGGACCTGGGTAGTCTCCCATTATCCTTAAACTATGTGACACCATAGGAATGATGTTTATTCCCAATATGGGCTTGAACCTATCAAAAAGGAAAGGTCATAAGGTAAGGACATTTGTTGAATCTATTGAAAAGGTTATGCCGTAAGGCAAAGATATCATGCGAAATCCACTAAAATGGCTATGTCACAAGGTTGTGGCACTTTTCAAAATGGTTGTCCAATAAGATTAGGTTTGGTCTACTCTGTAAAAGTAGACCACTCAATGTCTGGTTTGGAGTGAACATCAAAATTTTTATTAGTAGCTATCTTAGTCTTATATGTCAGTTATGATCCTATCCTACTATGTATATGATGTCATATGAATCGACAATTCTTTATGATTTTTCAATTAAGAATTTTTTGTTCATACATATTGATCTTATACTCATCGTTTATGATTATATATATTGTTTAATTATGGATTATGTTTCTTGTTGCATTACATCCCGCATACTTAGTACATTCTAATAATTAACACATACTCTTTTGCAAACATGATCTAACCATGTAGGGACCACAACTCATATCCATACTCCACCCTCATATGGCTAGACGATTCAGTTGAAGTTTTTCTTTTGGTGAGTCCTCCACTTCGAGGACTAAACCCATTTACTTTCATGCCTTATTAAGACTTATTTATTTATGGATATTATCGTTTAAGGATGAGACCGGGAGATGTCATGGCCCTCGTTCCATTTATATTAGAAGTGTTTTTGGATGTATAGATTTGAATGTTACGGACCCGACTCTAGTTATGCTATCTATTATGAATGTCTCTCTTAGTCCCTTATTTTCTCTCATGTGTTGAATGCTTGTTGTACAGATGAGATGAAAGTCATAAGCCTCTAATTTCCCCTATAGCGTGAGTCATACTTACCTTCCCCTTACACTTTATGTGCTCTGTGATCCATGTTAATCCTCTTCCCTATGTCATACCTATAAAATGAATCCATAGTCCTGCTTCCCCTAGAATATATGAGTTATTTCCTTAAATTTTTCTTCCACAATCAAGGATGTACTATGCATGCTGTAGAGGCTTGCTTGAAGTTTTTTTGGGTCCTCTATTCATCGTGTTACACCTAGGTCCTATGCTAGAGCCATGATGAAGCTTGGTATCAGAGTACTAGGTTTATAAATGGTCCTCAGAAATACAACACACCGCGTCAAGTAGAGTGTTATTCATGGTTTTGAAGCACGTTACAACTATGAATAGAAGGCTTTGAGTTGTTTTAGGAATGATTCACTTCTTCATACTCTATGTTGTTCTTTAGATTTAAATTAAGGTTTCCTATTCCTAATGGATGATCTTTTGTTATTTAGGATCATGCCTTCGAGAAAGCAGCACAAAGGGATTCGACTCCTAATGATGAATATGCCGCTTAGACTCCTCAAGCTCCCCAAGATAAAGAGGGAGTCAGTTATGCGAGTACCGGAATGTGGTCACCTTATTTACAAGGGTCGTGGCAAAATAAGGAGTTCAAGCTCCTTATTCTCCTATCCCCGCCTTAAGGGTATGGTATTTTACAAGGATGAATCCTGTGCAGTTTTATAGATCCAACGTTGAAGAAGTCCCCCAAGAATTCATCGATGAGGTGTACAAATATCTTGATATCATAGTGATAAATTCATAGGAAAAATCAGAACTTGTGGCCCATCAACTAAAAGGCTTTGCTCAATTGTGGTTTGTGCAATGGAAGGGTGAAAGAGGGAATGGAGATCCTATCTCTAGGGAAGAATTGAAGGTTGTTTTCCTTAACTATTTCTTTTCCATGGAGGTATGAAAGGCTAAGATAACAAAGTTTATGAACCTTAAGAAAGGTTCTATGAGTGTTTCGGAGTATTCACTAAAGTTTAACAATCTCGCAAAGTATTCTCCTCACTTGGTCACTTAACCTAGGGAAAGGATGCACAAGTTTGTGTTGGGAGTCTCTGAATTGATCAATGAAGAATGTCACACCACTATCCTCATCAGAGATATGGACTTGTATCGACTCATTACTTATGCCAAGGATCTTGAAGGGAGAAGATTAGGAAGAAGAGAAGTGGAGAGTCCAAGAGGGCTCAGTTTGATGATATTTCCAAGGTACCAAGGGTTGTCACATCCAACAAGTCCACAAATTTCAAGGCCAAAGGTTTGCGAATGATAGGGTGCCTAACCCTAGAGCTCAAGGGTGGCAATGGTTGGATGACTCTTTCAATGTACACAAAATATGGAAGGAATCATAGTGGTACATGTTTTAGGAACATGGGTGCTTGCTTTGGATGTGGTAAAGTAGGCCACAAGATTGCGAATTGTCCAAACAAGGGTAGAGATGGTCATCCTCAAGGGCAAGGTGCTTATGTTGACTAAAGGTCACAATAAGGACAACAAGAAGGTGTTCCACGTCATAATCACTTTTATGGTCTACTAGGGAGGCAAGGAATGGATATGGTGCCTGACGTTGTTATCGATATATTATACATCCAAATTTTTATGTTTATGTTTTATTGGATCCGGGGGCCACTCTTTCTTTTATTACTTATTTTTTTTATAATAGAATTTAAGTGTGTCCTGAAATATTTATGAACCCTTTGTAGTGTCTACCTCTATTGGTGAGTCCATTATTGCTAAAAGAGTTTATAAGGGTTGTCCTATGTGCATATAGCATAAAGTCTTGCCTTGTAATTTTGTTGAACTTGACATGGTAGACTTTGACATAATTCTTGGGATGGATTGACTACATGCATATCATGCCACTATTAATTGTAGGACTTGCAAAGTTAGGTTCTAATTACCTAATTAGTCCATCCTTGAGTGGGTAGGTCATGATTTGGTAGTTAAGGGTAGGTTCATATCTTCTCTTAACGCTTGGGAGTTAATTTGTAAGGATTACATTTACCATCTTGCACTATAAGAAATGTGACTTTTAATGACCAACTCTTAACGAAGGGATAGAAAACTGGTCGTTAAAGGTGTATTTATAATGACATAATTATTTTTCGGACGTTAAAAGGAAATTTTTAGTTTAACATTAACGAGGGAACAAAATTCTAGATGTTAAAAAATAAATATCTGGTCACGTTTTAATTAAAGGCTAATTTAATTAATAAAAGTGCTAAATTATATATCCAAATTCCCTCCATGTTCAGGTCTCTTTCCCTTTACTAACGCCTCAACTACGATTAGCAACAAAATCCACGATTCTTCAAGAATCAGGAATGATCGCACGTTCATCAATAACTCACACACAATCTGATCTTTCAATTTATTCAGGAATCAGGAACAACTCGATCTCACAATATCATCACTTTTCAAATCTTTCCAGTTTATTCAAGAATCAGGAACAACTCGCAGAATATTCACGCCTCTGCATCAGAATCGCACATCTAGGTTAGTTAGAATTGCGATTTATCAGTAGCGTGCTCCCTTAAGTTTCTAGGTTTGTTATCCGTAGGTTTCTCTATTTAATCTTTTAAATACAAATCAAAGGTTCTCTATTTTGATTACAAAACTTATCCTTCTCTTCTTACTTCTTAGTGTTATCAGATTTTCACTTGCTTAGTTGCTGTATCTAGCAATATCGAGCCTCGTCTTGGAGTTTTTATTCTGCGAGGTAAGTTTATGTTTTTTTGCTGAGAATTACTTTGTGGAGTATCTATGAATTTTCCCTATATAATTTCATCCAGGCTCTGTTTTCTGAACTTTGTTTGCTGTTAGGTTTCTTTCTTTATTAACCTTATTTTCTGGTTATTTTGTATGTGATTCATAGTTAGGTAACAGCTGGTTTGGTTTTACGAATATATTAACAGTGGTTGGATGACGTTTATAGAATCTAAGCTTGTCTGTAGTTTGCGGGAGGTCTTTTTCAGATTGTATCATCAAATGCTTTCAACATCCATTTGACGTCCATACATTCAAATGTTTTTATGCATACATATCCATAATCGGAGCAGTATCAATAAGTTGATTCAAACTCACAAAACCTGCTCTACATTCATCTCTGAAAATATTTTCACTATCGTAAACGTGTTAGCTAGAATCCTAAAAAATAATTAACTGGTAGTGACTTAACTAAATCAATAACAACTTTGGTCGTCTTTAGAGAAACTAAAGATCCAAATAATCTTAATGTGTTATCCCCTTTTGTGTCCCTACTAAATCTGACAGTCTACGAATAGCAATAACTACGTATCCACTTGACAAACATGTCATTACTACAGCGAAGCTTTCCATGCCAAGTAAAGTAAACCCGAAAAGTTTTGAAAAGGAATTACATGTAAGTTGCATTGTCAATAAAGAAGTTTGAAGTAGATTCCTTCAGTTCAACTACTAGTTTTAACTTTTCTGGAAGGCACAATGTTGAATTTTCACACTGGTCCAGGTTTGTCCCCTGAAAATGAGAGGCTACATGAAGCCAATTCTCAGTTATGTTATACCAATTTGCTTAGTAATTGATTTTCCCCTGCTATTGGATCATTATAGCTCTTGAATTCAAATTGAGCAAAGTCATTTGACTCCATATATAGTTGCATTTGGTTTCAGCCAATCCCAAAGCCCTGTTTGTGCAAGTTGCCATGGGATTATGACGTCTCCGGTTTGCATATAACTATTAACATTACCAGAGATACCAAAGTGGATTATTCCTTTTATGTCAAATAGATCAAACATTTATTGTGTTGCTGCTACTACATTCACCAGTCTAACTCCACATACCGCTATATATATGATCATAGGATTGTATCTCATGCATCATGGCATAGCATATTGTTATATTACTCTTTGGCTACGTGCATTCCTTTCGTATCACTTGTCCCCTTGACATGTTTCTTGGTCATACTTCCATTGTCATATGCATTGCATGCCCACATACTTAGTACTTTATTGTGCTAACCCATATTCTTTTCTATATGTTCTAACCATGTAGGGACCGATAGTGACATATACATTCTACCGGACGACGATTGATCACTTGTTGAAGAATTGCTAGTGGTGAGCCCTTTTGTTCAAGGGCCATAGCCACCGTCCATTCTAGATTTTATGTTATGTTATCTATTTTATCATGTCTTGAGGGTGAGCCTCAAATTTTTCGAGGCCTCGCTCATCTATCTAGAGGCATTGTTGGACAAATCAATACTCTTGTACGTTTGACTTGTATGTTAAACCTTTGATTATATTATATGATGCTATTTGGTTTGGGTTATGAATATATTTCTCTCTCTTATTATACTTATGGAACTTTGGTCTATTAGTCTTGATTATGAGGATTGTTAACTATCATATCCATGGTATGCATGTTGGGGATTTTTTACTATGTGTTTATGCGGAAAGTCCCATACCCCGGGTGCCCCATAGCGGAAATCTTATTTTCTCCCTTGCCCTTAGAGATTGATGCTATGTGATATGTACAAGCATGTTTATCCCATTCTCGTAATTTTTCCCTATAGTTTGAGTCCCTAATCCCCAAGTTTTTAGAACTTACGTGCTATGTGATTAGCTTCCGCGCTTCCGAACTGATGATGTGTGTAATGATGCTATGAGTTCTAGCTGCATTCACAAATTTGGTTAAGATCTTCTTAATCTCTCTATTTAAAACTTCAGTTTGACAACTAGTTTGTGGATGGTAAGGTGTGTCAATCTTGTACTTTCGTACTCTATACATAGCAAGCACAGCACAAAAGGTGTTGTTATAGAAGTGAGTTACCCCATCACTGATATAGTTCTGGGTGTCCCAAATCTAGAGAAGATATTCTACCTCAAAACTTGGACCATGCTTTTGCTCTCATTATTTGGCAATGCCACTACCTCCACCAACTTGAAGAGGTAATCCAGTGCTACTAAGGTTTACCTCATGTCATATGAACTCACAAATAGTCCCATGAAGTCAATGCCCCAAACGTCAAATATCTCTACCTCAAGAATGGGTGTCGTAGGCATATCCTGACGTCTATAGATGTTGCCCTGGCGGTGGCGTTGATCACAGCCCTGCACCAAGTCATGGGTTTCTCTATAAATGGTGGGCCAGTAGTACCCACATTGTAGTATTTTCTTAACTATCCCGAAACTACCATGATGCCCTCCCACTAGGAGGAGTGACAGGCCTCTACGATACTCATCATCTTCTCTTCAGGGATGCACTGCCAAATGATCCCATCACCACATGTGCCAAACAAGATTGGCTCTTCCCAAAAGTACCTGCGTACATCATGATGAAACTTTTATTTCTAGTGAAAGGTTAGGCCCTCAGGCATAATGTCACTCACCATATAGTTAGCAAAATTAGCAAACCAAGTAATAAAGTCAATAAATGTGACTAATACCTACTCATCAGGAAATGAATCATCGATGATATAACGATCCAAAAAAATTTGAACTTTGTAATGGTTAGTAAAGGTTAGTTTTATACCGTAAGTGTTTGTATTTTGGTAGACATGGGTTGAATTTAAGTGGCCGGATTCAAAACGGATCGTTTGATGAAGTTATGGGGACGGATGGGCAGTGTATTTTGAAAGATCATAACTTTTTGTACGGGATTAACTGTGTGGGATGATATATATAAAATTATAGCTATTTTAGTTATATTCACAACGCAATTGGTTTCACTTGATTCGGAGTTTGTATGTGAACGTTATGGCCAAACCAGTGAGACTGCCCATAATTGAAAGGACGCTGAAAACAAGGTTCTGGAATTGGGTTAAGGGCCGGACTACGGACCGTTTGGTGGTCCACCATCCGTGTGGGGGCTCGTGAGATATTCCAGTGGGATCCAGGTGGCCAGGGTTCCATCCAAGAATCAAGTCAAGTCCCACGGACCACCCCACGGTCCGTGAGGGGTCCCGTGAAGTGGGGAAGAAAGTTGGCAAGGGTTCGGGGCTGGACTCCGAAACAAGTGATGCTCCGCGGACTAGTACACAGTCCGTGTGAAGCTACACGGTCTGTGATACCCCCTGTGGAGTGATCCAGAAAGTCCCCTGAGAGTTCAAGCCGAAGACAAGATCAAGTCAAGAGTCATGGCCAGGTACACGGACTGTGTACCAATGGACGGTCACTGTAGCCTTCCGTGTGGCACTGTTTCTGTTAATTAGTCCATTTAATTAATGGATAATTCATAATTTAATTAAATACTATGCCTCTTTTGGGCTTTCTAAACCCTAATCCTCTTTCAACCATTCTAACACTCTTCATTTATTTTGAAATTCTCTCAATCCTCTTGACCTCCATTGATGAAAGCTTGAAGAAATTTGGGGAAGATCATCCTTATTG
>JBCEWC010015588.1:0-13633 GCA_038996855.1 Solanum aculeatissimum
TGCATAAGAGTAGCTCCATACTTGTCATAACTTGTCATAGCATATTGGTGTAAACACCCATGTTGCTCAAAGAGCCATATCATAGACATAGTGTGATCACAACTTAGTCATAACCCGTACTTGATCAAAAACATAATCATAAACATGTTTGGGACTTATCCCACTTCAAAACCTTCTTGAGAAACCATGAGCATGCATGCAAATGCCATGAGGAACAATGAGAATAGCATGGATACTAGAATTCATACTTTAAATGCAAATAAAAAATACTTCACAAGAGATTCAAGTTGAATCAACCTTCACAACATCATTTAAATACAACCCATGCATAGTTCAAGAGTAAAGGGGACATGCATAACTTGAACTTCATCAAAGACATTGAAATTTCATAGAATTAAAACTTTAATCAACTTTAAATCACCTAATTTCTACAACCCACAATCCAATTCAATTAAATACCTCAAAATTTAAAGAACCCAACATTAAAGAAAACTTAAAATCATAATTTAAAGAGGAGGGCTCTATAGTCTTCATGGATGAAAGGGAATCCATGAATCAAATACACATACCTTGAAATTAGCCAAGAAAATTGAATGGTTTCACAACAAAGTTGATCTTTCCCAAATTTCTTCAAGCTTTCATCAATGGAGGTAAAGAGAATTGAGAGAATTTTGGAATGAATTGAAGAGTGTTAGAATGGTTGAAAAGGGATTAGGGTTTGATTTAGGGGGTTTAGGAGACCTTAGAAAGTCTAAAAGGGGCATAAGATCCAATTAAATTACGAATTAACAATTTATAAAATAGACTAAATCACTAAAGATAGCATCACACGGAAGGCACACAGTACCCGTTTACATGCCCATGGCCATGTACCTACTTGTGAGGCTTCACTTGGCCTCGGCTTCGACTTGAACTCTCGGGGGACTTTCTGGATCACTTCACGAGGGGCCTCAAGGACCGTGCAGCTACACACGGACCGTGTACTGGTTTGTGGAGAATCACTTGGTCTGGAGTCCAGCCCAGAACCCTGGCCAACTTTCTGCCTCACTTCACGGGACCCCTCACGGACCGTGAAGGGTCACATAGACCGTGAGGTGGTCCGTGGGACCATACTTGGTCCATGGCTTGGAACCTAGCCTCCATGATCTCACTGGACCAACCCACGAGCACCCCCATTGACTGTGGACCACCAAACGGTCTGTGGTCCCACCTTTGGATCATTTTTCAGAACCCCTTTCCAATGTCCTTTCAATTACGGGCAGTCTCACTGTTAAGGCCATAAACTTCACATCCGAACTCCATATTGAGTGAAACCAGTTGTGTTGTGAAGATAACGCAAAGATATTTGATTTAACTTGTTGCAGCCCACACATTTCATCCTGTATCAAAAGTTATGACCTTTTAAAGTTCACTGCTCAATCGACCCCACAACCTAACCAAACGATCCATTTTGAATCTGGACACTTAAATACAACCCATGGCTATCAAAATTCATCCACGATTAGTATAACACTATCCTTTACTAACCATTAGGACGTTTAAAAATGTTTGGACCATTACAGAGAGTGGTGGAAATGAGGATGATAAAATTAGTGTCTATTTCAAAGAATCAGTTAAGATTCATGTCGGGGCGTTCAACTACTAAACAAATTCATCTTTTTCGGTGATTAGTGGAGAAATATAGGAAAATAAAGAAGGACCTTCATATGGTGTTCATTGATCTCGAGAAGGTCTATGCCAAAGTTTCGAGGGATGTCCTATGGAGGTTTCTAGAGGATAAAGGTGTTCCAATGGTGTATATTAGGGTGAAAAAGGACATTTATGACAGAGCTAAAACTCGAGTAAGAACGGTGGGAGGAAACTCAGATTATTTTTCTGTTGAGATGTTACTTCATCAAGGATCTATGTTGAGCCCTTTTCTTTTTTCCTTAGTAATCGATGAGCTGACATTGTCTATTAGGTAGGAGGTTCCATGGTGTATGCTACTTTCAGATGACATAGTACTTATTGACAAGACATTGGGTAAAGTTAATGATAGATCGAAGGTTTGGAGATATACTCTAGAATTCAAAGGGTTCAAACTAAGCAGGACAAAAATAGAATACTTGGAGTGGAAATTCAGTGTCGTGAGGGATGAAGCAGACATTAAAGTGAGACTTTCCACTCAATCTATTTCCAATAGAGATAACTTTAAATATCTTGGGTCCATCTTCCAAAGTAGTGGTGATATCGATGATTATATCACATATCATATTGGGGTAGCATGGATAAAGTGGACGTTTGTCTCTGGATTATTGTTTGATAAGAAGATACCACCTAAACTTAAAGGTAAGTTTTACATAATGGTGGTCATATCATCTTTGCTATATAGGGTGGAGTGTTGGCCAATCAAAAACTCATATGTTCAGAAGATGTAGGTCACAGAGATGAGGATATTGAGATAGATGTGTGGACATACCAGGAGTGATAAGATTAGGAATGAGGCCATTCAGGAGAATTTGAAAGTGGACCCTCTGGCTGGCAAGATGAGGAAATCGAGATTGTGATGGTTTGGACATGTGCAGAGAAAAAGTATTGATGTTCTTGTTAGCACGTGCAAGAGGTTGGATTTAGGGATTACACGAAGAGGTAGAGGTAGAACAAAGAAGTATTAGGGGGAGGTGATCAAATAATATATGACAAAACTCCATCTCACCCTGGACATGACCTTAGATAAAAGGAATGGAGGTCACATATTAGGGTAGAACGCTAATAGGTTAGTATGGGTAGCCATGTGATATAGTAGCTTAATAGGATTAGTCATGTATTTATATCCTATTTTGTATCTATTTGTCTTATATGTGTTACTTTATCATATTTTTACATACTATCATTTTCTTTTCATTATTAGTTATTTTCCTTTTCTCCTTTCTTTTTCATTTTTTCCATGTCTAGTATCTTCTATTTAGGGGCTTGATTTTGAGACAAGGGTTTTCTGGAAATACCCTCTCTATCTCTATGAGGTAGTGGTAAGGTCAGCATATATTTTATCCTCCCCAGACCCCTCTTGTGAGTTTCCACTGAGTATGTTGTTGTTGTAGAGCATTTCTATATAGACCTCAAGTCATTTATGGCTTGCTAGCACTAATTGTTCGGTCGTTTGTTTGGAAGTTGTGTAGTTTTCCATCTTAAAGGCCTGGTTAAAGTTGAAAACATGAGTTTAGTAGTAAAGTCTGAGTAAACGACCTCATAATCAAAATTTGATGGTTCCATCTGCTCCAAAATGGTCAAATTAGGTTGGAAACAAGGTTGGTTAGAGTATCAAAATTTTTGGTGTTAGTTTATATCGAGTTTTGCATTTTATCCTTCAAAATTGGCTAATAGTTGACTTTAGTCAACATTCTTTGAAAATGTGCTCAAATGAAAATTCTGTCAGTGCATTTAGTTTTGGAACATAGAGTTTGGCCTACAAAAATGGTTCATTCAAGTTTCGTGGCTTCTGAGTGAATTTTGGGCCCCTTGATGGAAATTGAGTAAATATGAAATTAGAAAGTGGGACACACATTTGATCGTAACGACCTCATATGGAAATTTCAACTACGCCATTGGATCTAGAACATCAAAGCTTGTATGGTTACATAGTTTGTTTGTGTAAATTAGACTCCGAATGAGTTTCAAAAACCCGTTGAAAAAATAGAAGTTGGCTGAAATCTGGTGCAGGACCTAACACTCCGCGTTTGCAAAGGAGGGCTTGCATTCGTACCGATGATAGTTAACTTGAAAGACCTCTCATTTTTTGGAATAAATATAGGACTTAATTAAATAGGGCAAAATTGGCCAATAAAATTTAGAATTATTTTTATCTATATGGCAGTTTTAAATATTATTTTTGTGATACTATGTTTCATCTTAATAGAAGAACATTTCTCTCTTTCATAGTATAATTAACACCAAAAAGTTTCTTAAGAATTCATTAAAAGATTTGTATATATGTCTCAAAAGGGAAAAAACTAAACACCTTATAATCAAAGGAGCTTTTCAAAAGCTTACCTCAATAACATCAACTTTAGATTCTTGAGGTGTGATAAAAGATATGGGATCTTCGAGTAGTTATGCGTCTTCATCACCATTAATTTTGTGCTGCTTATTGATATTCAAGTAGAAAATATAAAAAAAAATAGTTAGATCTTTTGTAAAATGAAAACTTGTATAAAGTGATGAAGTAGGTTTTTAGCAAAAAAATATAAACTATTCACTAATATATATATCTACACACACACATATAGAAAGAAAACCTTTCTCTTTCTTCCGTTAGAGAACTAACATTAAAAAAGTTATTGTTGAGTACATAACGATGAAATATTTATATATGTTAATGCTCGAAAAAGTTCTCTCTAAAAATAAAAACTTTCTCAATACATTATAACCATTAATTTTATAATAGTGAATAAGATCGTATTGATAAAAGTTATCTTGAAAAAACTATCATTTTTGGCATAAATATAGGACTTAACTAAAATATTCGCAAAATTAGTGATTAGAATTTAGACATCTTTATCTATATGCCATATTTATATGTTATTTTGTGATACAACCCATATATTTTATATCAATAGAAGAACATTTCTATCTTCCATATCATAATTAACAACAAAAAGTTGCTTAGGAATTCATTAAAAGATTTTATATATGTCTCAAAAGGGAAAAAACTAAACACCTTATAATCGAAAGAGTTTTTCAAAAGCATACCTCAATAACATCAATTTTAGATTCTTGAGGTGTGATAAAAGATATAGGAACTTCGAGTAGTATTGCATCTTCATCACCATTAATTTTGTGTTGCTTATTGATATCAAGTATAAAATATAGAAAAAAATAGCTAGATCTTTTATAAAATGAAAACTTGTATGAAGTGATGAAGTAGATTTTCAGAAAAAAATATAACTATTCCCTTGTGTGTGTGTGCATGAAGAAATATTTTAAGAACATAATGAAGGTTCTACAATACCAAAAAAATTAAAGAAAAAGAATTTAATCCATCAATCTTATACATTCGGTAATAAAATCAATGATTGTTGTAGTCATGCATTTCTTAAACTTCACTAAGTTCATTGGATGTGTGATAAAAAAAATTCATCCTATATTCAAATTTCTTTCGGAACAAGTTAAATTTTTGCGGTAAAACCAATTTTAAAAGCTTCTATTTCTAATGAATTATTAAAAGATATTATAACCAGTATCACATATTAAATTAATTCTCAGCACAATAATAATTATTTCTCTTTTATTTTGACCAAACTTAAAATGATAAGTCTCCTCTATTTTCACCTACACATACTAGAACTTGCATACTTTAAATGGAAAAAAAATAAATGTCTAGATAAAGAGAAAAAAATCTTGGAAACCTTGAATCTATTTGAATAGTGCTTGTGATAAATTTCCAAACTGGAAAAAATTACTATGATATTCGTTGCACTGATATGTGAAATGACTGTATCTAGTTATTATTAATAAAATTATATTCCTTATCTAAAAAACTATTATAAATTTTCTCAGAAAAGTTCAAATATGAAAAAATCAATTGAGATAGTTTGGTCATTCCGAAAGTTATTCCATAGATGAATCAATCTATTCATGTTAACGTATGGTAAGTAGAGGTATTAACTATCATATGGAAGAAGGTTTTCTCTGATGACATATCAATTTATGATATAATGCAAACTTAACTAAAGATATTATACAATAGAGAAAAAAGATGTGTTAGGTGATATATATTAGTGAGTATTAGAACATAGATCTCATTTATTTGAATTAATTAAGATTTAATTTTACAATTTGATTATTAACCATTAAATCTATATATTTTTAGTTCTAAATTTTAATCATTCAGATCTTAACCATTAAGTACATTTATTATGATTCAACCATTTAAGAAGTCTGAACAGGTATAAATGATTAGATCCATAACAAAGTCTGATATAATTGACGTGTCTATTAAAAGATTTCTTTAAATATTAGAATTCACTAATTTCATCCATTTGCTGCTAGCACCATACCCCAACATTATCAATCAACTTTATCATTATCCAACATTATTAACTACTACCATCAACCACCTATAATTGGCATGCTCAACTACCACCACTATCAGTCACTATAATCAACAACAACAACACTAGCTATCATTTATATTTAATAGGGAGGCAGGACAGGCAATAGGACAAACAATCGAGGTGGAGGCCGACAGGGCAACTTTTATGTTATTCCAGTGATGGCTGAGGCTGAGGCATAAGGGATGTTATCATAGGTACTATATGCCAGCAGGTTGCTTCAACTTTATTTCATCCAGGTTCTGCCTTCTCTTATGTGTATATATATATTGCTCCTCATTTTCCTATTGTTTCGGAGTCATTAAAGGTGTTGTTGTGTGTTTCAACCCAGTAGGGGATCTTTTAATAGTGGATCAGTACGTAAGTCCTGTGTGGTGACTATTAAACGGCATAATACTCGGGAAAATTTTATTTTTAGGGTATGCTAGATATTGATGTTATTTTGGGCATGGACTAGTTATCTCTTCATCATGCGCTTTTGGATTATTACGCCAAGACCGCTATGGTAGACTTACCTTGTATTTGCCTAGTGTTATTGCAGGGTGCTTATAGTCACACACCAACGGGGATTATATCTTCCATGCGAACCCAGTTGTTAGTTTCCTTATGATGTCTAGCATATTTAGCTTATGTTTGTGTTGTTTCTAGTGAGACCCCTCCTATTGATTTTTCCCCTATAGTCCGATAGTTTATTGATGTATTTCCTACCGACCTACTTCGCCTACCTCCGGAGAGAGATATTGATTTTGCTATAGATTTGGAGCTAGGCACTAATCCCATTATAGTTCCACCCTATCAGATGGCTCCTACAAGGCTTCGAGAACTTCTTATTCAGCTTGAGGACCTCTTAGGTGAGGGGTTCATCCTCCCAAGTGTGTCGCCATGGGGTGTTCCTATCTTGTTTGTTAAGAAGAAGGATGGTACCTTGTAGATGTGCATTATTTATAGGCAGCTGAATAAGGTAATGATGAAGAATCGTTACCCCTATCTCATATTGATGAGTTATTTGACCAAATTTGGGATGGTGATGTGTTTTCTAGGATTGATATGAGATCTGGGTACCAATAGCTAAGGATTAGGGCAACGAATATAACTAAGACTACCTTTCAGACTCACTACGACCACTACGAGTTCTTGGTGATGTCATTTGGTCTTACTAATGCACCTGCTGCCTTTATGGATTGGATGACCCAAATACACAGGCTTTATCTTGACTCTTTTATGATCATATTCATCGATGATATCTTAGTATACTCGTGGAGTAGAGATGAGCATGTCCAGCATCTGAGGATTGTGCTCCAGACTTTGAGAGATAACCAATTTTATGATAAGTTCTCAAAGTGTGAGTTTTTTCTAGAGTCAATGGAATTTTTTATACACATGGTGTCCAAGGAGGGTATTATGGCAATTTAGTGAAGATTAAGGTTATTTTAGGTTGGCCTAGGCCCACAGTTGTCATAGAGGTACGGGGTTTTGTCGGGTTGGTTGGCTATTATAGGCTCTATCTTGAGGGCTTCTCCACTATTATCGCCTTTTTGACCTAGTTGACCCGCCAAGGTGTTCCTTTTGTATGGTCTAAGGAATGTGAGTTGAGCTTTCGGAGGCTCAAGGAGTTACTTACAACCGCACCTATCCTGACTCTTTCAGTTGAGGGCATGGTTTTATTGTATATTGTGATGCATCCGATGTTGGTCTAGGATGTGTTTTGATGTAGTAGGGTCGATTCATTCCTTATGCCTCCCGATTGTTGGGAGAACACGTGCGCTACTACCCCACTCGTGATCTAGAGTTGGCGTTGATAACTGTTTCACTCAAGACTTGGCGGCACTACTTATATGGGGTCCATTATGAGATATATACTAACCATCACAACCTTCAGTACATTCTGAGCTAGAAGGACCTAACTTCAAGGTAGCGGAATTGGATTGAGCTTCTAGTAGATTATGACTTGTCTATTCTCTACCATCCAGGCAAGGCGAATATCGTAGCGGACGTCGTGATCTTGAAGGCGGAGAGTATGGGCAACTTAGCCTACCTACCTACTGTGGAGCGACCCTTAGCTTTGGACATTTAGTCCTTAACTAACAAGATGAGTAGACTAGACCTTTTAGACAATGGGCGGATATTGGCCTTTGTTGGCGATCAATCTTCTTTACTTGTTTGGATTCATTGCCGATAGTTTCAGGATGAGGCATTGATTAAATGCGGGAGTTGGTATTGGGGGTGATGGTGATTAGGCTTCTATATATTAAGAAGCAATATTGTGGTATGATGGTCGCCTATGTGTTCCAAAAGTAGAGGATTTGATTTAGTTTGTCCTTCATGAGGCCCATGACTCGAGATACTCTATTCATCCAGGCACTGCAAAGATGTTTGATGAGTTGACGAAACATTACTAGTGGTATGGCAAGAGGAGAGACATTGTAGATCATGTGTCCCATTCCTTAGCTACCAATAGGTGAAGGCCGAGCATCAGAGGCCTGGGAGAGTTTCAGAGATTACCCCTTCTCGAGTGGAAATGGGAGCGGATCACCATAGACTTCATAATAGGTTTGAACCAGACCTCTAGAGGTATTAATAGTATATAGATCATCGTAGATTGGTTAACTAAATCTTCTCATTTCCTCCTAGTACAGTCTATTTACCGTGTAGAGAGGCTAGCCTAGATTTATATACAGGAGGTTGTCCGTTACATAGGGTGCCATTTTCTATTATCCCAAATTGGGGGTCACAATTCATATCTAGCTTCTGGAGAGCTTCTCAAAGGAGTTAGGAACCAGGGTGGACCTCAGTACTGTATTTCACCCCAAAATAATCAGTCAGAGCATACTATTTAGATCCTTGAGGATATGTTGCGGACCTGTGTATTAGAGTTTTGCGGTAAATGGAATCAGTGTTTTCCACTAGTAGAGTTTGCATACAACAATAACTACCTTTCAAGTATTAAGATGGCCTCATTTGAGGAGCTATATGGTAGGTATGGTCACATCCTATTGGTTGGTTTGAGTCCTCAATGCCTAGGCCGCACAATATATATTTATTGTAAATGGGCTTAGCTAGGGTTCAGGTGATTCAAGAATTGTTGAGGACTGCTCAGAGCCAACACTAGAGTTATGTTGGTGGTAGATGCTTCATTTTATCCTTTGGTTTTGATGATCGGATGTTTCTGCTGGTATCACCCTTGAAGGGCGTAATGAGGTTCGATAGAAGGGATAACCTTAGCCCCCTGTACTTCGGGCGATTTTAGATTTTTAAGGCAAGTAAGTAAGGTTGCATATGAGTTAGTCTCCCTTCAACATTTTTAGTTATCCATTCGATTTTCAGTGTTACTATGTATTGTTGGTACATTCTAGATGAGTCTCACATGTTTCAATATGATTCTAATGACTTGGATGATTCTTTGACCTTTTTTGAGGAGCCGGTAGCTATACTAACCAAGGATGTCCATCAGCTTCATTCCAGATCCATTCCTATAGTTAAGGTCTAATGGCAACACCATCTAATTAAGGAGGCTATTTGGGAGGTCGAGAAGGGGTGTAACGACCCAAAATTTTTTGAATTTAGTATAGAATGACCTAGGTTCATATTAGTATTGTCAAGATCGATTCGAGATTGTCATGGATTAGATTTAAGTGATTTAAGGCAAGAACTTCATTTTTGGATTGTTTTGGGGCCTCTGTTTAGACAGCTGCAACTTTTAGAGAACATAACTTTTAGCACACGATGAACTGGGTGGGTCATTAGATATCAAATGAAATATCTTGGAGTTAGCTTCGCAACGCAACTGGTTTCACTCAATTCAGAGCTTGGATGAGCAAGTTATAATTGTTTTCGTGAGACTGCCCGAAACTGGAAATTTGCCTCGGAAAACTTGTCTAAGTGAACTACCACGGACCGTGTGGTGGCTCACGGTCCGTGAAGTGGTCCATGGGTTGGGGAAGTGAACTCCCAAAGTCGGGGAGCCCACGAATTGATCAAGTCAAGTCTCACGGACCATCACACAGTCCGTGAGACTGTTCACGGCCCGTGTACTGGACTGTGAAGTGGTCCAGTGAGCTCGTTGAAGTCGGGGTTGAATTTTTGGGCTAAGTGAGGGTTCACGGTCAGTTGTACGGACCGTGAACCAGGAGACGGTCTCTGGGCACCAACCGTGTGGCCCAGGTCCACATTTTGAGTCCATTTTATTAAGGCTAAATTCGTAATTTATTTAATTTTTAAGCTTCTTTTAAAGCATTTCTAAGACCCCTAAGCCCTAAAATAAGTCCTAAGTTTATTTTCTCTCATGTTAAACCCACAAAAACGCTCTCAAATTCTCTCAAGTCCTGAACTTTCATTGAAGAATCTTGAAGAAAAAAAGTTGAGTTTCGGGTTCCTTGCAACAAAGTTGACTTCTCTTGCATAAATTGAGGTATGTGGGATTTAAAATCATGGATTCTTCCATCCATGAAGCCCAAGAACCCAAATCTTTAAATTTATGAATTATTCATTTTACTTAATTATGGGTTCTTTCGATTTCGCGAAACTCTCTTGACGTTTGGTGTTCGCTTTAGACTCTAGGTTACTTTCTTGTGAATTTACTCTTGAAATTTATGATTTACTCCATTAAAGTATGAATAATTAGTATTTCATGTGTTCGTCTTGAATTTTGATGCATGGATAAGTCTTGTTGAGTTTTACTTTGAAATTTTCATATGAATTTGATGAAGTAAAGTTTGAAGTTGTAAATTTAAATTTTTGAATTTCGCTACCCATGCTTTGATGCATTCATTCATGTATTGCATTGGATAAGATTTTGATGAAATTCTTGATATAAGTTTGGATATGCGTAGGCTTGTGATCACAATGTCTCTTTGATAGACTCTATGAGTCATTTGGGTGCTTGCACCGTTTGTTTTGGTTTGTGATTTAGTAGAATGAGCTACCTCCTATTGCATTGATATGAAGGATTTTGAAAAATCTTGATTTGGTTTGAAGCCTCTTGACTTGAAACATTGATTTTCGGTAAACTATATTCTAATGATGCATGATTTGAAAGTA
This sequence comes from Solanum aculeatissimum, assembly GCA_038996855.1. Classification (NCBI taxonomy): domain Eukaryota; kingdom Viridiplantae; phylum Streptophyta; class Magnoliopsida; order Solanales; family Solanaceae; genus Solanum; species Solanum aculeatissimum. Next base: position 11,127 of record JBCEWC010015588.1, read on the forward strand.
TGGTTAGTTTCGGGTTTTAAAAAGTATTGGTATGCATATACGTATTCCCGTGGGATTCGACTTAGTACCGAGGGATGGGGAATTCACCTTTTCTGTCAAAGCATGTGCCACCATGTGATTGCCCCAAATCGGGAGCTTTGTTTTGATACCCCTTTTTTAAGGGAGTTTTAAGATTTACTTGGCAAGTAGTCCATTCCAAGTGGTATCTCGCTTTGTCCTACTTTGAGTCAGTTGTGGTCAAATACCCGAAATTATATTATTGATAGGTTTGCCTTTCATGCATCATGGCATAAACATCTTGTTATATATATTCTCCTTTGGCTAAGTGCATTCTTTTCGCACCATGTGTCCCCTTGTAATATCGTTTTCATACTTCCATGTCATATGCATTGCATTCCTACATACTTAGTGCTTTATTATGCTAACCCATACTTTTTTCTACATGTTCTAATCATGTAGGTGCAGGTGACGAGTACTATCTACCTACCAATGAGCTTTGATCTTGAAGCTATCTTCTAGTGATGAGCCCTTCTTCCAAGGGCAATAGCCGCCTTCCCTCTAGCTATTTAGTAGTTTACTTTTGATTATTTTGACTTTTGAAGGTTAACCCGGACTTGTCGTAGCCCCCATCATTCCACTAGAGGCATATGTTGGACCTTTGACACTCTTGCTACATTATGTGTTTATTTGTTAGTTTTTATCTATATTTTGTATGTAATGACTTGAGTTTGGGGTTTCAATTAAGCTAACGAGTTTTGAGTTTGTTATTGAGGATTTTCGAGCCTATTGGATTATGTGTTACTTGCTTATTTGGAAAGTCCCCTTCCCTGTTTTGCCCCCATAACTTTAGTCCTCATACCCCTATCCTTAGAGATAACTGTTAATTGCTACGTGTTTCGTGTACATCCTTTCCCTGGATATGTCCCCATAGTTTGAGTCCCAAGTCCCTCGCCCTTAGAGCGTATGTGTTATGTGTTGTGATGCTATAATGGCTTGATCGAGAGCTTTCGGGTTCTCCTTCGCCATGTCACGTCTAGACCCCTTAACCGGGTCGTGAAAAAGATGGTATCCGAGCCCTAGGTATGTAATGGTCCTTAGAGTCCAACATGCCGCGTCTAGTAGAGTCTCGTTCATGGGTGTGATGCGCACCATACCTATGAACGAGAGGCTATGGTGACATTTTAGGAATTTGTCATCTCATTGTTCTATTCTATCGTGCTTAAGCTATGAAAGTGTTCGTTCCTAAATGGGTGCTTTTGTTGTTCGTTAAGAACATGCCTCCAAGAAGAGCAAGAGATCCCGCCCCTCGTCAGGCTCCCGAGAATGAAGAACAGGTGTCACACGTCGAGTTCCAGAACGTTGTGTCCATGTTGGCTCAAGTAGTGGCCAACCAAGATGGACCGGCTGCTCCCACTGCTGGAGGTACTCCGGCATCCTGGGTGAGGGACTTCACCTGGATGAACCCTCAAGAATTCCATGGGTCTAGGGATGAGGAAGACGCAAAGGAATTTATTGATGAACTTACGAAGGTGTTGAGTATCATGGGTGTGAGTGCAAAGGAGAAGGCGGAGTTAGCCGCCTATCAACTGAAAGATGTAGCCCAGGTTTGGTACAATCAGTGGCTTGTAGAGAGGCCAAGGGGTGCTGAGGTCATGTGGGATGAATTCAAAACGATTTTCCTTGATAGGTTTTTCCCTCTTGAACTTAGGGAGGCCAAAATGACTGAGTTTATTATCCTGAAACAAGGGAATATGATGGTGAGGGACTATGCCCTTAAGTTTACAAAGCTGTCAAAGTATGCCCCTATGTTGGTGGCAGACCCTTGTGCTAGGATGCATAATTTCATATCAGGTGTTTCAGACTTAGTGGTGAAGGAGTGCAGAATAACAATGCTCGTTACTGACATGGATATTTCCAGGCTCATGACTTATGCTGAACAGATAGAAGGGGAAAAGCTCAAAGAAAGGAGAATGGGAGAGGCGAAGAGGGCCTGAATTGAAGGTGGGTTCTCTGATGTTAGAGGTAGTTATGGCCAATTCCAACAAGGCCAAGGTTCGGGTGTGAAGATTGCTAATCCTCGGGCCAAGGTTTGAATCCTGATACTTTGAGGGAACCTTATTCAGTGTATACCCCTGTTGGCGAGTCTATTATTTCCCGTAAGATGTATGGGGGTTGTCCGGTTTTTGTGTTGCATAGGGTATTTTCGGGTGACCTCGTTGAACTTGAGATGTACGATTGTGATGTGATATTGGGCATGGACTGGTTGTACGTTTCTTATGCCTCAGTAGACTACAGAACTAGGCAAGTTAGATTCCAAGTCTCCAATGAGCCGGTGCTTGAATGGAAGGGTAGTAGTTCAGTGGTCAAGGGTAGGTTTATTTCCTATCTCAAGGCTCGAAAGATGATTTTTAAGGGGTGTTGTAACAACCTGAAAATTTTCGAAATATACTTATGGTTGGCATTCTATGATGTACTACAAGCCATGTATGAGTTTTGGTGGCCACGGG